>UELX01000170.1:0-111494 GCA_900480035.1 Eupelmus urozonus | reverse complement strand
GCGGTGTGTTGCGGGATGGGTGTTTTAGGGGCTGGAATAACTTCATTTGGTGTTGGCTTTCTGGTCGAGATTGAGCATTACTATATGTAATAAATTAAACTCACTTGGAATTAAGCAAATAAGTTATTAATTAAGGTTTTGCAAATTTTTTTTTAGAAATTTATACCATTTATCTATTCTTGCACAAACTTTGAAAACACAATTTATCGTAATTTGGTATATGAAGAAACAAACCCACTTTACAAAAAACCGTACACAAGAATCGCGTAGTCATGGAATAATTTTCTCCCGAGTAAACACACAGCCGGCCAAGAATGTCCCTCCTAAGTAAACAATACACTACATACCCGCGCCGCTCCAAGCTATCATCCACTCGTTGCTCAACGCGAAATTGCCAAACACAAACACAGCGCCTAAGCTCTCTAATCACACTCGGCGCGCGAATCGATCGCCAATGAAAATGACACTTTCTCTCTCAATCCTCTCCCCGCCATTAAAATCCCAACACTAATACAGAGAAAAAACAAAGTAAAAGCCCTTGGCCCGTGATTTATCGCGCTTTCATGCAAACGGCCGAGGCGCGTTGCGCAAGCGAAAGACAGATATGCGAGTCGCGCGGCGGCGGCGAACAGGTGATTACGGCTGCACGCGCACTCGGGACGATTCGCTCTCTCTCGCTCCTCGTTTTCATTGCCTGTAAAGTTTAATGCCGTTCTATAATGACGCGAGGGGGAGCTTCTTCGATGCTGCTGCCGGTGCAGCTGGGTGCCGACTGTTTTACGGCCGAATCATAGAGGAATTCGAAAGCTGGAAGGCTCGTTTCGCGTTAGTGCATGCTTTTATATTTGCCGAATTTTTCGGCCGGGAAATTGCGGAAATCGTTGCGGGACGCGATGGCTCGGGGAATGCACGATTAGGGTTAAGTGCATTAGAAAGACGTCGGGTGGTTTTTTTGGTGGATTAAGTACGTAATAATTCTCAAGTTTTGCAAAATGCACTTTCCACGTTTTCGTGTAATTTTGGAATTTACTGTTCGCCGAGTATGGGAATAATTAAGTAAATATTACTTGTTAATGAAGGAAAAAAAATAGCGGCGAGGTACATGAAAGAATTCGTCTGCGAAACTTGCGAGGAGAAACGTATAGAAAGATCAACGTATAATTACAATTTCTATTAACTTTCTTGCTGTAACAAAATACAGTACAGACACTTTCAAATTACATCCAGCGTACAATTACAATCATACAAGGAAAAAACCACTCTCCGCGAAAATCGGCATTCGCAAAATACCGAACGCACATCGACAGCACACCTGTAATCCTAATCACAATTACAATGAATATTGCCGCAACTCTCGCTCATTACTCCTCCATCTCCTCTTCCAACTCGAACCAAAAGATCCGCGGCAGTATACACGCATACAACGAGGACGACCCACCGCATCGTTCCGCAACAGCGACGAGGAAGGAAGAATCTGGCCAAAGGGCGAGAGAGACAGCAAGAGAGAGCCAGCCGCAAGTAGAGCGAAGCTCTCAATCCCAGAAATCCCGTCGAATCAGCATGGTAATAACCCGGCATTACACGCGCGGCCCGCGGCTCATTATGTGATCTATCTCGTGAGCTCGCCGGCGCGAGCGAGGCTCAGCATCGTCCCGCCAGTTACGCCAGCCAATCGACGTTCGCTTACCCTAACCGAGTGTGGACGAGCTATATAGATACATGTGCGCTCGTATGTCTTTGCACTGACGGGAATTCCATGGTACGTGGATGAGGCACGCGGGTTACGTCAAGGAGGGATCCGCGCTGGGTTACGCAAAGATGTGGACGATGGTGGATCTTGAGCGGGAGTTTGCGTGGTGATTTTTTTGTTGAGATTGTGGAGTGGCGGTTGTTTTCAAGGGAATATTGATCCTTTGTTGTGAGAGGTTGGTTAGGGGATTGACTAACGATTGTGAATAATGATTGTTAGCTATGATGAATATTTGCAGGATTTCATTAGTTATTTTTGATCTGGATTTGAATATTCTTTTTATTTTTATAATCAGTCTATCGATCTTTTAGATTTTACAAAGTTATTGCTTTCGTCGAAATGTTTGCCGAAAATCTGAGTTTTGTTAGGCACAATGGAGTTGAGAATTGACGTTGTACTTTTGGTTTTACATTCAAATTTACCAAACTTTCTCGCAAACGAAATTTTATGCTAGCTTTTGTGTCTGAATTTTGAAATAGCTGGTAACAATATGCGACCGAACTTTCAAACTGTTGGAGATTCAAAGGGCTTTAAAAATTCAGAATTTCGAAGCCACCATACTCCACGAAAATCCATGCCGGATTTGTGGCTTTTTGATCCCTATAGAGTTGGAAGTTTACGTACGCTTTAAATTTTAGTTGAAAAAATTTTGTTTCTTAAAACTTTATTTGAATTTTATTTTAACTGCACATTTTTTATTAAATTTTTTAATTTAACCATTTTATTTTTTATTTACAGGTAAGAGAATATGAATCATATAAATACGTGACGATGCGCTATCATTGAGTAAAGGTCAGAACAACGTATTCAGTTACTTTATTTCAAAATGTATTTATTATTTTCATTAAATAGAATTTTGATGATTCGATTCACGTAAAATATAAGTCGTATAAACAGTTTACTAGATATAAAGAAACCCATTTGCTACTAAAGGGACATCCTCTTTCTTCGAATCCGCTTGCTATAAGAAAATCAAGAAAGCTCATTAAGAATTTTTATCAAAATACATACATCTGAAAGAAGATATCTTGTATATCTCAGCTATAAACGATGAATACTTTTCGATCAATAATTCAGCGGATTATCTCTTGAAGAATCAGGATTTTCTGCTGAAAGCATGAGCTCGCGTTGCCACTGATTAAATTATTTTTATTTGCAATAAATGGATTTTTCCTTTTGAAACAAACGCGGCATAGTCTAGTATATTCTTTTTGTGTAATATATTATAATTGAGGGCTAATTAATTATTAGAATTAAGGGCTAATTAATTTTGCTTAAATTTAAATAAGATCTAACTGCTATTTAAGTAGTCCTTGTCTAAACTAGTCATACTAGTTTTCATCAAAACTACAAGCCCCTGCATTTCGTTCCTTCAATAAACATTCTCTTCTAAACAAATATACCACGGTAAAACACAATTAAATAAACAAACCACGGACGTCGCAAGACAAACCTTCTCATCCCAACGTCATAAAACGCACATCAACGGCGCTGTACAAACAGAACAGAACAAACAGTACGTACCCCGTAAAATTTCCCTCAGGAACCCGCGAAAGAAAATCTCCGTCCCGTGGAGAAAAATAGAGACGGAACAGCAGCTCGAGAAAGAAACGAGACGAGGGGCGACAGGACGAGTATTGGGGGAAAAGTCATGCCGCAGGATCGCGCACACGCCTTTAACGATCCATAGCGGGAGAGCCGTGTGCCGGTCGAAAGCAACTGGTGGCACATCGGCTACTGCTCGGCGTCATCGATTTGAAGCTTTTGCATCGACCCGCTCCCGGAATTTGCGTTTACGTGCCGGGCGGACGCGAAAATTGCGGCGACGGCTGCGGTGCGAGTTTAAAGGGCTGGATGAATCCAATTTCAGGGGCTGATTGAGGAGATGACGCGGAAGAGGAAAAGTTTACGGGCAGAAGTAATCTTTCGAGAGCTCTAAGAGGAAAATCACTTTAGCGCGGTTTTTAAAAGCTCGGGCTAAGAAGAAAGGATTTTTAATTTTTTCGCGCCGCTCGCCGAGCTGAATTATTCTCGTTGACCGCGGCTCTCGAGGAAAACTCTAAAGTAGTGCATCTCGCGTTTTAAATCTTGAAACGTAAAAGTAGAGTCCCAGGCATTCGTCCACTTTTTTTTCTCACATCTGTACTTATCTTATACCAGCCTCACACACACCTCTTCTCCATTACCATATTTAACTTTACCCTTTCGTTTACCTGTCATTTATCATTGTTCATTCGCAGTCCATCCTTCAGAGTTTCGACAGGCACGATTTACGATTACCCATTAAAGAAAAGTCCACGGTAAAAATCGCATCAATAGACCCTTGACCTCCGCGGACCTAAAACCCCCTCATGTCAGCTGTGCGGCGAACGCACGCGCGCGCGCGCGAGTAGACAAAAACGTCTTTCTTTCCTCCTTGCGCGCAGGTGCGCATTACGAGCGCCTAATGACGACTTCCCTGACAAGGTCGAGATTTGTGGCCCGGCTTCTTCGCGGCTGCGCATCGAAAAGAGCTTCGACAACCGGTATTATACACGTTGCAGTCTCGGTAGGAGTGTGCCGTTATAAGCGCGCGTAGGGCTGTAATTGATTAATTTATTGCCAATCCATCATCGTTGCGCGCGGGCCGCGATCTTCAATTACCCTAGGGAAACGGGCGCCTTTGTGCGGAGCCTGAGAGTTAACCCACTCTTTCGATGCTCGCCTGATGGAGTGAGCATTTCGTGGCTTCCAGAGCGTGTAGATTGCTGTTAGAGTGATTCAAATTTGGTGTTTTGATTTCTTTTATGACTTAATTGTGGTGTATTGTCATGAGTGCTCAAATGAAATAAAAATGATTCAAGTCAATACAATATTTGGTTTAAAAGTAAAAACAGTTATTAATCATTGTCGTTATTTTCAATGTTAGGATAAAAAATTCTTCAATATGTTCAATTTATCTTATTCTCTATTTACTTTCTACTTATGCTTATATTTCATCGTTATAATAGTTTCGAATTTCTCTTTTCAGAGAAATATTCAATTTATGATAAGCCTTCTCAATAAATCAATTTTTGAAAGACGAGGAAGTCCCTTTCATTACACTTCATTACAACTTTATTCCGCTATACCAACAGCAGAATCATCCTAACGCACAACAGCATTCATCTTACTTTCTTCAAGTCTTTAATTCACTCTGTACAGAAACGGAAAATTAATTATTCCCCTTATACAGCTCTCGACTCAGCGTCCACATCCAAAGCCAATCAGCCTATCGCTTTTCCAGCGACTCTCCCGCTGCCCTCAATGGAACAATAGGGTCAACTTTTGCACGCGCCTGAACCTCGAATTCGTAAACGATGGCTAATTTATACATTGCCGATGCCCGCGGGCCACGAGTTTCCTAACGAGCTTTTCGATAAACTTGCGCCGGGGGTATCTTCGCGATGTGGATGAATCAAGCCCTTACCCGCGCATACTTCGAGAGGAAGAAGGGAGAGGACCAGCTTGTTAATGAAGCGCGAGTTCGTGCACGCGATAGACCGTAGAGGAGAATTCGCAATGTGGAAGTAAGCAGAACAGGTATCGGATGCGCGTTCTCCGAGATCTTGGGATTTATTTTTCTTTTGTGCCTGGTGAATTAAGACTTTGAAAAAGTTTTTTGATTTATTGGAATTTTAAGATATTAATCAAATATTGATCTTATAAAAGTTTCGAATTATTTGTATGAGATTGGATACTACAAGAAAGCTCTATATTTGGGTTTGTTACGAATTAATAGTGAAACAGATTTGCTATTGTGAACCGCTGTTACAACGAAATTATGCCATTTTTTAAATGAACCCTAGTAGAAAATTAACCATATTCTGGCCAAATATGACATCTGTTAACCAGAAATTCTGACCAGAATACGCTTAATTTTCTACTATGGAATGATTGCAAGCGATGAAAAATGAAACGACATTACCTGCTAATAGTAAAGTGGTCGAAACCCGGAGAAACAGTTGCTTCACAAACGGAGACAAAGCCCGTATCGACGCCAAGGAAGGTGATGATTAGTGTTCGGTAGGTTTTGTTATCACGCTTAAACCTGGTTTAATCATCAATACGACTCTAAATTGATCTTATTAGTAATATCTTAGATTTTGAACTGCATTTATGTTAAACCAGTTAGAGAATCGATCGTTTATGAATGAATTGCAATTATTGTAGTATCATTTATTTGTTTTTATTTCTGGGTTAATTATGCATAATAACATGCGTTTGTGTATGCAAGCTTATATGCAAGTGGAGGGGTGAGATCCGTTTTGAGTAGAACAAAGAGTCGTTTGGACGGCCGCAGTGGAAAAAAGCACGTTTAGTGCGACGAGTTTTCGCGCGCGTACAGCAGTTTGAGCGTTAATGGCCGATCGTCATCGGGCTTTATTGAATGAAGCGGAGTGCTGCGTGTTCATAGTGTTTACTTTCACGAACGGGTTAATGCGACGAGGCTGCTAGCATAATTAGCTTGAGGAGATTTACGAACAAGTATTTTTTGAAAATATTATACCAGTATGCTTCTTTATTTTTTTTTTCACGCTTTTATATTTTATTTATGATGTTGTTAATCAGATTTTATTAAAAAAAAAAAATCTATTTACGCTGAGTTTATTATTAATAATTGCTAACAATATAATCAACTACTTAAATTAGATGAAGACTAAAATTCCCAACATTAAAGTAGTTCTTCATTCTCTATTACCTTATTGTTTATTCATCCTATTTCACAACATGCAGCAGTTCCCGTGCCAAAGGTTAGTAGTTTCCAGCGACGCCAAAGCGCAAATGAGAAAACGAGCCCGTCACGGTAGCTAGCTAAGCGAGAGAGCGAGCGAGAGGCAAGATCGCATCCCTCGCGCTTGACTGGAGTTCATATATCTGTTTAGCCGGCGAAGCGCTGATCGTCGAAGCTAATTTCGGGATCGGCGACGGCGCGGCCATTGGCCGATAGGCCCCTAATGAGCCAATAAGCCAATAATCCTAATTAACCAATGACCGTCGGCGGCTGCAGCGACACGAATGGGGAGCTTCACATACACGCTCGAACGCAGACAGACACACACACACACATAGACACATGTACTTGCGATGTAATTGAGTTCACGTCGTTACATTTATTCCGTTCATTAATTAGCATCGCTCTACGCTAATGTATCGTTTTCTCGGTTTTTAGGTGGGGGTTGGCTTTCCGAGTGCAGAATCGAGAAGCTTTATTTTTCACGACGGAAATTTAATAATCATACCGAATGTAGAGGAACGGGCGTTTTATGTTTGATGTTGACGGAAGTAGACCCGGTGATTTTGCTCTTAATCCATCGCGAAAGATGGATGAAGTATGCGCTGTGATAAAATTATGAAGTGGATTTTCCGTGTTTCTAAATTTGACGCGATGGATGAGTTTCACGTTGCAGTTGGAATTATTGCTGAGGACGTTTTATGCCGAGTGAGGCTTCGTCAACTAACTTAATTGGCATGAATAAATATAGACCGCTTTTTAAAGCTATTCTCGTTATTTTTCCGAAATTAAGTGTAATACAATTGCAATTATATAAATTAAACCAATTTTAATCCCTCCCGTATCTCTATCTACATAATTACTTCCAAAAGCGAAACTTTAATCAACCAAAATTACTTTTTCAAGATTAACACACTAACTTAAATAAAAATAGCAAGACCGCGTAAATCCTTTTATACAATTTCCTCAAAATAATTCAGAAAAACCTTTTACCTCGATCTCAAGCTCCTCGATTCTTCCGCGGAAAAAAATTCTTTAATCCAAAAAAAAAAATAAAAAATATTACTCGCGACATTACGCGCCGAGCGACGAGAGAAAAGAACGCGGACGCATTCTCGGCTCCAGCACTTTACGCGGACTTTTACGGCCGGCTGTGAGCGTGCGCGTGCCCTCGGCCCTACCACGCGTTTTTGCTCTTCATCTTTCGCCCTACGCTGCCGCGGATGGGATTATACGCGAACACGCACCGGCTCTAAGAAATTATATTTTTCTCTTTCGCCGAGTAGGTCGTAGGGGTTACGCTGTAAAAAAAATTGGCTTGTTCGTTTTACCGGGGAGAGGCTATGATGAGGCTTGAGTGCATTGAAATTTTAGGTTTTAGAAGTGAGGGAATTGCGCGATGTGAGAGGTAGCTTGGATATCGTTGTTGTGCTGGTTGTTATAGAAACTTTGATGAATTTGAGTTGGTGGGCTGGATATAATAATAGCAATAATAATAAATTCAATAAAATGTTTTTATTCCGCAAAAAGTTACGTAAAAACGTAAGCAGTTATTTCCTCAGATGTACATAAAAACAGTTATAGGCGATCATCATAACTATTACAGCAAATGATGCAGCTAAGGAACAATAAGGGGCAAAAAGAGAGGGTTGAACCGCTTGACATCGATAGCCCTGCTCTTCGAAAATGTATCAAATGGCGAGTCACACGTGCGCGCTCACGGCCGAAAGAGCCGAGGCAGCGCGCGCTCTGGGCAAACGGCGCACGGGCAAACAAACACACTAGAACGAGCTCGGCCCCGAGAGGCAGGAAACAAACGCAAACAGAATCGAACAGCTGTATAGGGGCGCGGAAGTGGACAAAGGGTTTTGTGCGTGAGCGGATGAGTGCGACGTTCTGTATTTCCGATAAACGAGCGGAAAAATTAGAGGCCCTCCGAAAATGTCGATAACCGAAACAAATAGCATCGCGAATATATATAAATAAGCGTAAAGTTTGAACAAACACCGCAGAAATACATCGGCATGCCGATAAATAAACGCCGCAAAGACAACGCGTAAAATTACTAATAGTAAAAAAAAACAAAAAAATGCGCCCGACTATAAAAACGCAAACTCGCTCAACTCCAAAGCGTCATTCTGCGCGCGAGCTGCGAGAACAAAAGGGCCGTGGCCCGGCTGCCTAGCTGGAGCAGGTCGCGCATCAGCGGCAAGGGCACAGCCGGGGGCAAAGCTGCGCGATATTCACGGGAGGGCAGTAAAGCCTCGGGCTCGCTCGTAAAAGGGCGATATCGCTGCGCTGCTGCGGAGCAGCCGCCCGGGTAACTGCAGCGAGGCGCCGTTTTACGTGCAATCGCATAAAAGGGACAGTTCCCGGAGCGGGGACGGGGGAATGGCTCTGCGTGCAGGCCCTTTTCATTTTCCTCCGTTTATTTCGCTCCTTCGGAGCTTGCAGAGCTGCTGCTGCTGCTGCGCTATACGTGCGGGCGCTGGCTTCCTCGAGAGGGTAAGAAGGCCTGGAGTTATCGATTTTCAGGGCGAAGGGTTTAGAAGTTTTAGCCATTGCTTTAATGAGCTGGATTTTAATCCATGTGGACTTTTACGTTGGCCTGGATAAAAGGAATTTTTTGAGAATTGTTAATTTAATTAAATTTCGTTGCTTGGGTGGAAGGGATTTTTCTTTATGGTCTATTAAAAATAATGGATTTTTTAGTACTTTTATTAATATATATGTAGAAAGTTTAGCTTCCGTCAAAGATATATTATGACCAAGGCCATAGGGAGTTAGATGCTTTGTAGCACCCATCAAAAAATTTTATGATTTATTATATTAGATCACTAATGCGGTTTTACGATTGAAAAAAATTGCAAAAACTTGTTAAAAGTTTATCCTTTGACATTCTTTTTTCTTTTCTAATTCTTATATTCCATACCAATCCAGTCTTTTTCGTTATGTATATTTAAATTAGGTTCTCATGAAACCTTAACTACTTCATAATAGAGTATAATTCGAGCATTACAGATGTTAGCCACCTCAAATCTCTATGCCTCCCCACAAAAACAACCGTTTAATAAAGCAAATCGTCGGTTATCGATAACCCGGCCCATCCTTCAAACAATAGCCGTAATTTACAAAAATTTCCCGCAGTTCGCCGCTGCGGTTGAGCGCGCAAAAAGCAATTTTAGCCGAAGAAATGATATTTTATGTATTTTCACTTTACGACGTTGTTTCAATTTGCTGCAGGAGTCGTAAAGCGCAAGCGCGCACTAGCTCGCGCGTCCCTTGGAGAAATCTCGCGCCTCAATCTCGCTCTCGCAGCGCGACTTTGCCCGCCGCTATATCCTAATGGACGAATTAAAGCGCTCGCTTCTCGGGCTCTTGTTGCGTGTCGGAAAGTGCGTATTGTGGTTTTTAAATAATTCCAGGTTTAATATTGGGAGTAGAGTTTACTGATTTATTGCGCGTTATTAGTGCGAGTAAAGTGCTTGGTTAGGTTAATAGGTCTGTTGAATTGGGGTTTGTGAATTTAGCCTGATTGAACTCGGGATTAAGATTATGTTACCGAGTTTTGCATGATGAATGTGATTTTCCTTTCCTTATCGAGTTTTATGATTCGCTAGGGATACGTGAATTATGATAAACGTTATTAATTTTTAAATTTATAATTAACTGAAAAGGTATAGGTTAAAGATTAATGACACATAATTTTAAATTATTTTATATTATTTCTTACCAAAATGCACTTACATTCTCCACTTATAAAACAATAAGTACATTAAAAGTAACTCACTACCGCATTATTATTTTACCCTCTATGCCCTCTTAAAAAAAAAAAAAGAAAAAAATCAACAACAACAAAAGGCCAAGAACTGCGCGCATAAAAATCATGACCGATCGCGGCTGTGCATCACAAGTGACTTTGCCGCTGAAACTGCAAACTTACCCCGGAGAGACAGTATAAATTTTTACTCCTCCCATCAATCCGCGCGACGCCGCTTGCCTTCCGGTCCTCTAATGGAAAATCATCCTCGGATGAATTACGACGCTTAGGAATCCCAAAGGGGTGGGATAAAAAGCGCGGGGGAGGCGCGCGCTCCTCTTGTTTATGTAGGCAAGCGAGTCTTTCACCTCCAGCTGTAATATTTTTATGTACTCTCATTTACGAGGTTATTTCATTTGGCCCGGAGGTAGTAAAGACGACGTCGCTGCCGCGCCGATAGAGCCGGGTGCTTCGCGCGAGCAGCTGAAGAAGGCGACTTTATTTACGGTTTTTCACCGAGAGACTCTCTCTTTTGTTTTGTTTTTTTTTTCTTGAGGCTCGCGAGAGTCGTTATGCCGATGTAATGATGCTGCACCAGAGGAAAATGCATTTCTTGTGGGTTTATTGTGGCATTATGTATTTTACATGGAATATAGTCATTCGATATGTTATTTTAATATTTTTTTTTTTATTTAAAATTACACTGCGAGTGGCGCATGCTGTGCGCCAATAAAATATTTGTCGGTATATTTTTATTATAAAAGTTCATACCGTCCAATAAATTACGTTATCAAGCCGACATTATCTCGCTTCGAAATATCTCCTCAGCGAGACTAAAAAAACTGATAAAAAGTAAGAAAATACGCATCGCGAAAGAAGCTGCGTCACTTTATTTTCATCCCCCCTCCAGCCTCCAGCCTTCCTCCCCGCAAAAAAGCTAAATGAAAAAGCTCGCGAAAAAAAGTAAGCAAACAAACGCTCACTCGCGCGTTCTGTTAAACGAGCAATTCCGGGTTCCCGCGCGACTCCGCTCACCTTTCATGCTCTCTCTCTCTCTTTTTCTCTTTCGCGTGCACGCATTTAAAAAGCTCGGCTCCTTGGGGGTCGCTTTGCTCGCTCCCTCCTCGTCGATTATATCCGCGCATATTCGCTCTCCTGCGCGAAGCTGTCCTCGTAAAAGCCGGATTGGCCGCTCGGGCGTCGTAACCCGACGACGACTGCGCCACCCGGGAACTGGATTCGAAGGGGGTGGGGGGGAGGATGGCAAAGGAGGATATTAAGGATGATTCGTATACGCGAGGCTGCGACGCTGGTTGACGCAGGGCTGGAAGGGTTGCGGGGGTGGAGGAAGTAGATGCTTCGGCTGGAAGTATGAGGAGATGGGGGGCGTGTAACCTGTAGCTGCGGGCTTCGAGGAAATGTGAAGTTTGAGCAAAGTTTGTTGAGGAAGGTCAGGAGAATGGGGGTTAGAGTAATCGTGTGCGCTTGAGGTTTAAGTAGAATGCGCCCGTGGTGGTGAGACGTACGCTCTTTTTAGGAGAGTTGGAGTCGCTGCTCAGAAAGATTATGTTTGTGTTTCTTTAATCCTTTTAACTTTATAGTTATAAACATGGCTGAGAAAACCTGGATTACAATGCTTTTTATGAATTCTAGTTGTATAATGAAAATTCAACAAAGCTATGTAAGCACCGTTTTTTTAATTACAAAATTTATTCTTATATCAGGTGATATGCATTTTAACATATTGAACAAGTTATCACAATATATTTCTTACTAATGCATATGAGTAAAGGTCCTGCATAGAGAACCGACGCTAGCGTGCTCTACGTGTCGCGTAATGTCAATATTTTAGGGCAAACAATTTCCCAAATGCGCATTTACTGTTTCTGTCGGGATTCGTTAATTATTGGACCGAACAATAACTTGACCCTCGGTCGCGCTCCCCTCGCGAGTAAATAGGGAGTTTCGGTAATGCAAAATTTGATTGAAGTTCAAATTTTGTTACATCTGCGTTGAAATTTCAATTATCTAGCGTCTGATGAATTATGTCCGATTTAGCGATTTGTAATGATGTTTGAACAAGAGAGCGAGAATATCATGTTGAATTAAAAGAGTTAACTTGTAATAAAGTATGATGGTTGATTTGAGAATGATGACAATTACAGGATTAGTCAAATATATAGTACTTTAATAATAAATAATTTGATACTATACAGTGCCATGCACATATAAAAATATTCCACCAAAAAATCACAGCGTATACTTCTTTTTTCCTTTTAAGAAAAACACGTATTAAAAAATCTTCCACCCAACTAAATCTAAAAGCCCGCTATCACTTCTCTCTCTCTCTCTCTCCTTCTTCACTCACACCTTGCACACCCGCGCCACGTCCAGGGCAGGGAATCACGTACATCCGCCGCTATAAAACCAGCGCGGATCTAATTGAGACGCGCTCCCCTCTCCGCGCCTTCTGCGAAAGAAGACGAACGACGAGCTGCCGCTCGCGCTCACCGCGGGAGGGATGAATTTATTGTTTGCGCGGAAGCCGAAAATGAAGACGGAGAGCGGCGAAAGGTGAGCGCGCCCCGCGGTAACGTTGATTAAAGGGAAAGCGAACGTTCGAGGTATAGCACGGCGATGAAAAATTCCAAGATCGTCTAGGTGTCGATTCGCCGGGCAAACGGAATTGCAAGCGGAGTGGGAGACGGCAGCCCGGGACGTTGAGCTGCTGAGAAATGAGGATCTTAGGTGCCAGAGTTCTATTGGAGTAATTTGATGTGATTTATTCTGATCTGCGGGATTGGCTGTTGTTTCGCGCGCTTTCGATCGGGGGAATTAGGAGGAAGCGAAAGGTTGATTATGCAGAGACAATTAAACGAAGCGGATTAGAAGCTGGGAAGATCGATTTTAAATTAGTTTTGGAATTACTTTGTAAATATATTTCGAAGCTACTGAACAGAGTTACCTAAAGATGAAGTCAATTAAGCAGTTGACGTGATTGAGGTGGAAATAAACTCATGATTCTATAAAATCCTGACAGATGAATGTCTAGATACGTAGTATTTATTATTTTTCTATTTATAATTATTGTATGAGAAATTTCTCTTTTGGAAGGGCACGAAGTTTGGCTAGGCACTAACCTAGCCTAGAAAGCTCTTACGTGTATAATTTTCTTTTTTTTTCAGGCTATACACCTGCTTGGTTAAGCGTTTTTAAGTACGTAGTTAAAAAAAATGTAATTAAAATTCATTAATAAAATGTTGAAAATTTTATTTTACTACGTAATTTCATTTTAATCAATTTTCAAAACCTCTCAAAATCTATATTTTACATTAAAAAAACGAAAATTCTATTTCACGACATCACTTCATCACAAGAGTTAGAAATTTAAGATCATACGAGCCCATGACCTTTCGACGTGTTGCATTCCCTGAGGAAAACATGCGCTCTCGGATGCAAACGCTTTTTAGCTAACAATGAAGCCACGAAACGCGCATAGACTAATTATTTCGTGGGTCCCCGCAATTGTCACTGTGTTCTCTCTTGTGGCCCGGCTGCACTTTATTACCGAATACGCATGCGGCTTTCTTCATTCCCGTCGACGTGAGCCTTTTATTCGCGTTCAATATCGTCGGTTTCACTGTCGAGACTGCCGGTATTGTTGATTGAAAGGACCCGAAATTGATTGTGCGACGTCTGGTTGCTCTCTTAGGTGGAATTCTTGACAGGTTGCAAGAAATGTACGAGTGGTGAATTGGCTTTGTTGGTAATGAGGAGAAATTGACGTGCATGTTTGTAGAAAAAATGAGAGAATTATTTAATTTAAATGTTTGATCTTTACTTTGAAATTTATCATTATTATTCTACATTCAATTATTAGAAATGTAATGAAATAAATGGATGTTTGTGCGTGGATTACCATGTGCTATTACAAAATGCTACATCTGTAGAACTGGTAATATGTTATATTATAATATAAAGGAATATATTATTACATGTACACTTCAACTTATTGTAATAACATGAAACAAGTTTACCGCTTCACCCAATAGATTTGACTCTGACTTAAAGCTCCCTTGTAAAAAACAGTATTCATTATTAAATATATACTTTGTGTATTTCTATTTCTTATCTTTTTAATTTTTTCTAGAGATTAATGTATAGTTACAATTACAAGGTCGGTTTCACTCGACTCGAAAACAATGGCTACATTTTTTAAACTACCTTTCAAAAAGCTTAAAAATTTTAATAATTTAAAAATTCAAAAAGTTTGAAATATTCTAAAAATTCTAATAATTACGCGAAAATGTGCATTCAATCTACCTTAACTTCAAAATTCCATTGCTCTCCCAACTTCTCCAGTACCCAGTCACTCCAACGAACCGTAAAAATCCAGCTCATGTAAAACATGCACGAAACGCTTGTGTAGAAAAGCTTTTACCTAAAGTTCTTTCATTTTTTTCGCCATCCATCCTCGAGCCCGGGGGCAAGTTTGATAGCTGCACCCCAAGGATTTAATAGAAAGTCTGAAAGACCGGCGGGTTTAACAGCGATCGCCGCAGACAGACTTTTTATCCGTGTATAAACGCGCGTAAAGGGTTTTGCAGGATCTGTGCATGCGTGCGCGGTAAAAGATATGGGAAGTATAACGAAAAGAACCGGGAGGCTTCGCTATTTTAATTTCGAGTCAAGTTGAGAGGAAGATTTGTTCAGATTTTTTACAGACCGTCTGTCTCGAGAAATTTTAGCGAAATTAATCGTTAAAAAAAGGATAATACAAATTTTGGATTAATTCTGCTTCAAGGGACTATTTTTTACGAAATCGATAAGAAGTTGTAAAAAAAGCATGCTTTTTGTAATAACCAAAAGAGTTGTAAATTTCTTATTGACTTTTTCATTATTTTCTTGTAGAAAGATTTTTGTGCTAGTTACAAGGATATTATCGCATTTTAGTTATGCATTTCTCAATTACTATTCTTCATAAACTCGTTAAAATTTTCATTCTACATTCATATTTCCTTCTTTAAAAATCCTATAAAATCCTTAGACTTTACAAGGCAGCGCGCGGTAATCTTCGAAAAAGAAATCATCTCAAAATAATCCTCCTGAAAATCCAATATTACTTCTCACCTTTCACCTCTTTCTCCTACTCTTTTACTTCACTCTCTGACATCTCTTTCAGCTCTTTCTCAGCCCACCCTCTTTTAATTCTTTCCCTCGCCCTACACCTATCTCTCTCCCTAAGGTTTTTCCAACTCGCTCTTTCTCCTCTCTCCCTCGCTCTCTCCGTGCTTTTCCGCGTCTTTAGCGACCGCGACGTAAAAAGCCTCCAGCCTTCTACTACCTACTACTTCTTCTTCTTGTTCTTGCCCGGTCCGGCGCTGACGTGATGCGCATGCCACAGCGGAAAATGCAACGCCAGCAGAAGCCGGACGGCTACGTGAGTTTTTTTATTTTTTTGCTTTATACCTCGGGAAGAACGCGCTGCCACGGAGAGAGAAGTTAATTCGAACTGGCTTGGCCGTAGGTTGCTTTAATTGTAACGTTTGGTAGCTGTGAGTAATTGAAAATTGGTAAATGTGAAAAATTAGTCTTTGGAGGGTGGATAACGGCTAGCTAATACGTGTTAATGATGATTATAAAATGTTATCAGTATGCGTATTACATGCTCCCTTATATTTGCGTGATTAATAATGTATCATGTAAATTCCATTACAATGACGTTAAACATCCCATTGGGTACAAAGCTCAGTAAACACTACCCCAACGCCGCAATTTAATCAAACAAATGATTATCGTTACATTATTGTCAGAATTTCGCCTCGCCATTCATTAACTAGCCCAGAGTAACGAGCCAAGCCAAAGCGTCCATCTCATTATAAGGCCACAAAGTAATCGTGGCAAAATCTTCCAATTACTTTCATATTATTCCCCCGGACTTTATCTCGTCTATTTACAAAATTCATTAATCTCGGCGGTGGTCGCGCGCATCAGAGGAATTGCCGACGAGTTTAATTCGTCGGCTTCAGAGATTATTATACGTTCAGCCTGGTCCAAAGCTACGATCACACGGGCCGCGTCAAATAATTAATTCGAAAGTTCGTAAACCGACCGAGAGGAACAATTGCACACACGTAGAGCCGTGCAGCGGCGAAATACTCGTCATAATGGCATTTTCCGGTCGGTCAGAGCTGAGCTTTTCGCGTTGGCTCGCGGCCCATGTAACGCGATTGTTAGCGTCGATGGCTCGTAAAGAGTCCAATATTGCGATTGCTTTGGATAATGCGTAATAAGTTTCGATGGCTTAGTGGGCTATTTATTCTTCGCTAATTTTGGTTTTTACTAGTCGATCGATATGTTTAATATAATTCTTTAAGCGGTCCGATGCTCAGAATCGTGGATATGAAGCATGGCTTATGAAGCGGTTAATTAACAATCCAGTTAAATAATTTCTATGTATTTAATTGAATTTTCTACCCAATTAAATTATTGAATATTCGTATCTTATTAAGAATGCAAATTAGCACATTCAAAATTAAAATTAATATCTTTTTACTCTGGCTTGAGTAATCAAATAAAGTTTTTATTTCGTTGAAAATTTCTCATAGTACTGTTTACAAAAAGAATAAAATTATAAAAATTATCTATATTCCTTGATACTTTTAATTAAAAGGTTACATAATACACTTCGTCCATCGCCGAGTTTAATGAAGTAAGCAAAATTGCATCTAATACGAAGCTGTAATATAAAATACTTACTAAATTTAAAACATACCAAATAAAAATTTAATTGATTAATAAAATGTTTTTTGAGAAATAAGTACATACACACATTTACAGCTAATTCAATCAGTAGTTCCACGCCTCCAATTCTCCCTAAAATTCACTAATTCTCAAAAAACCCCAACAAAATCACCCTTCCCATCGCGCACGTGTCGAGCAGCTGTGGACTCGCGTGTCGCAATCCTGTCTGGGCCGTCATGTATATTTGCGAGCGAACACGGCTGCAGGTGCTGCTTCGCAGAAAAATATACGTATATAGGGGTGACAAAAGAAATTAGGTGTGTGCGCGCATGGCGCTCCCGCTTTCCGACAGGTGGACCGCTGAGCGACTGTTTAACAAGCAAAAAAGGCTGCTTCGCCCCGCCCGCATGCGTAAGAATATACTTTTAAAGCGACTTTAATTGTAATTTATACAAGGGTTTTTTTGGGGTGGGAGTGGTTCTGCGCGCTTAAGTATGAACGATGGGCGGAGGAAAGGCGTTAAAAATCTAGATTTACAAAAATTGATTCTGTTGATCTTTAAATATATATAATTTATTTTTTTTATTGCCGACGTTTTGGTTATCCCTAATTACGGTTAAAAGCCATAATTAAATATTTCCCTGAATAAGTTATAACTTGAAGCTATATTTACAAAAACTACCTGACCTGCTCATTTTTATAAAGAAAAAAGCACACAACCATCAGTCCGTCTCCCTCATCCAACCAAATTAAAACCATTAACACAGAAATCTGCTTCAATATTCCTTCATCAACGTCACCCTCCGAACTTCTTCAAGCTAAACTACTCCCAGCAAAAGCCCGCAATTACAGGCTCGCGCGCGCAGCTCACCTTTACGAGGTTCGCGCGAGCGCGAGCAGCCGACACATAGAGACGCAACCGTTAAGGCAATCATCCCGACGAGGACAATCTGCATAAGCGCTCGTCGTCGTGTCATCTTACGCTCGTCTGCGCGAGCGCGCGATGGACGAGCGAGATTACACGGAACGAGATACGCGCAAGCGGCGCCTTCGTACTCCTCCTCCTTCTTCTTCTTCTTTAGCGCGTGTTCTCTCTTATCGAGCGCGTAAGTCAACGCGATTTGTCACTAAACGCGCGCGCTGGCGCCGAGCTTACGGAATTGATTTATGGCCGATACGCGCGAAACTGATGTTGGCTTTGCGGTAACTCGCGTAGTTGTGGCTTTTTTTTTCTGGGCGTTTGTGGTGGGGTGTGGAGTTTGATGCGGGAAATCAGAGCAGTGTTTGCGATGTTTTTATTTTGTAATAACTACGTACGTATTTAGTTATAAATTATTTGAAAAAATTATTCGAAAAAGTAATTATTTTTTTTGCTAAACAAAGAGCTTAACAATATATGAAAATTATAAAATCTATCGTAAGCTTAGTTTTTCTTAATTTTATTAACATTATTCTAGATCAAAAGAAATCCAGTCGTAAAATTTTAATCCTTAAATACAACTATTTCTCCAGCCGTAAAAAGATTCGCATTCAAAGCTATCAACTCCCGCCATTAGAAAAAGCATTTCGCAGAAGCACTTCTCCCGATACAAAGCACGATAATACACAACGCCAGGAAAAAAAAGTAAAGCACAAAGCCCACAAACAGTAGAAAAAGAAGGCAGGTGGAAAAAAGAACCCTCCCCGCATTTCGGGGAATCCCAGGCGAAAAAAAGCTCCGTACGCGCGCAATAAGGCAACGAGCGAGCGAGCGCCAACCCCCTCGTTTTCTCTGACACCTAGAAGCACGTTCATTCATAATATATATACGGCGAAACAATAACAGAACGATATCCAGGCGAATTTCGTGCGCGCGCGCTCGGAGACTCGTTTTCCTCGAAACAATTCAGGGGGCTACCGGCGCGCTGCTCGCGTTATTGGCCCACTTTCCGGTTCCCGATTACGTGCGGGATCCCCCGCAGTGCGAGCGGAGATCGCGCTCTTTATATTCGCGCCTGAATTCGGGCTTGGCTACTTGTATAAAGTAATAGAGGAGTTTGCGCGAGAGATGCTTTTCAGAGAGATCCCGGGGAGATTGAAATGCTTTATGGCGCGGCCCGTTTGATCAGATTTTGTTTTATCGGGGTGAAATTGGATCTGCTTTTCCGATGGCAGTGATCATGGATGTGTTTTACTTTTATGTATATGTAGTTTTATGGAAATAGAAGAAATAGAGAATCTGTTCTTGAATGCGCTGCTTAATTGCCATTTTAAAATCGCCTTCGAATTATTAAATTCAACTCAATAATATTCCCGATAAAGAATTCTCTTAACGTAATAAACGCGTGATAAAATTCCCATAATTATTAATAAATTCATCCTTCGTATCACGCAAAAATCCAGCGAACCAACCTCCCGTAACTACAGCCGCGCTGGAATACAAATCACTACACAACTGCGCCGCGCTAAGCCCCATCTCGTTAGCTAATTCCGATTTCGCATGTACCCAGAGCTGGTGAAAAACTCAACGGGGGGGCGTGGGGCACCAAAGAAATGTACAACGCCGCGCGATGTCTTAATGAACTTAATGAAGCAGTTTCGCGCACTGCACGAAACTCCGGCTTTTTTGCCCCGCGAAATATCATTCGCAGCTCTTCCAGGGGAATAAAGCCTATATGCGGGCGGTTACACAGCGCTGTGACAATTAAGCAATTTGAAAACTTAATGAGACTGCTGCCCCGCCTCCGACGGGCTTGTTATTATACGGGTACTGAGTTTTTAAAGAACGTACACGCGACCATGTGTGTACGTGTGTGTGAGTGTGTATGTGAGGGGGGAGAGGTCCAAAATGTGACCGTTGGGTGAAAGGAATCGTCATGGTTGTTCCTTTACTTGTTTCAGGTGAGTGGAGTATATATACTTTATGTTTTTTCATTTTAACGAAACTGGTTGTTCAAGGAATATTGGTTAAGGTCAGATATGTTGATATTTTTTATTGCTTTTTTTTTTAACAATCTTCGGTAGCAAATATGTCAGTGCATTCGGTTATCGAAAAAACTGATCACTCAAGTAATTCAATAAATTAAATCGAATTCATTTTATACCCGAGCCAGAAATGTGTCGCCAATCGGAACTGATTAAAATCGCTGAAATCTAAAAATCATTTTCGCAAGTTTATCGAAGCATTTAATGAACGAAAAATCCAATTTAAAAAGTTTTCGATATACATTAAATTTATCCTTCGAGCCAACAGCCATAAAATTAATCTCAAAATTATCTCCGCCAGCCCGAATCCTACCCAAACTTTCGAAAAATTCTTAATCCAAAATATAATAAGATCTTAATTAAACGTAAAAGGCCGGGCGAAAAACCTAAGCCGAAAAAGCTCTCGGACTTCGCGCCCTCCTTAATTGGCCAAGATTCGCGCGCGGCTCGGTCGCCGATAAGCCGGCGCGGCCGCACAGAGTCACGAGGCGCTCGCGCGGTCTCGCGAGAGGGCCGTTTAATTATCACTAAAAGCTAAGCGCCGTGCGCGAGCGCGATTCGGACTCGTAATGAGTTAATTGGCGAAAGGATTTAACGAACTAAGCCCTGCTAAGCTGGCTCGTTGCTGCCTGTTCTCGGAGCTCCGTCGGAGGGAAGAATATATGTACATGAGTGCGGAACGTCTTTTGGGTGTGCGCGGAGATGTGTGAATGTTTACTTTTGCAGAAGGTGGATGGTTTTTTTATTTTGTGCTGTGATTGTGGAGGTTTGGTTTTAGGGACAAAGTTGTGTGCTGTTTGGCAAGGAAAAAGGTTCAGTTTGTAATTAAAAAAAAAATCTGAAGAAATCGTTGTGAATAATTTTTTTTCAATGCTTGCAGAATTTTTTTAGAATAAATGAAATTATTTAAAACATACGAAATTATCTGATTTTTTTAAATACTTTTGATATATTAAGTAACTATATTATAACGCATTATTAAAAAGACTTTTTAATAAACTATAATTTTTAGAGTTTAATTAATTCTTGACTCGATAATTTTTAAAGTTATACAAATTGACCCAATTATACCCACTGAGCCATTTTCGACCTTGTACAAAATAAATATTATCTGAAATTATTAATTAGATGGCAACTTCTTTTATTCATTTCCATCTCCTCAGTAGATTTAAAAGTAACAGATATGCCCATGTTTTCAGTATAAATTATTAACGTTACACCCAAAGTATTACTAATTAAAAATTTGTTCTTCACATAATTAATTAAAATTCAATAATTCAACCACAAAATATACACTCAATTCTCCATTGTGTCGAAATTCTGTAGCGTAAAAAGCTTGACCACAACGCAAAAAACAAGCATCGAAGCCCCTCCTGCGCTAAAGTAAAACACTCGACGCAGCTTGAGCGTCGAAGCGTGCTCACGGATGAGTCTCGAAACGACGGCGGCAAAACAAAGAGAGAGAGCGCGCCGCTCGTCGAAGGCAAGCAGAGAAAAAAAAGGGCGGCTCTGATAATAAGGAAAATGGAGCGTCGATAATAAGCGCGCACTTACACGCGTGCGCGATGAAAATTTGTTCAGGCCTTTTCCTAAAGCAAACACACACACACACACACGTACTCACACGCACGTCTGTTCACATGCGAAAGGGCTATCTGGCCGAGAAGCTAATTAGGCTTAATTATCCTCGTGGAACGAAAAGCGCGCGCGCGAGCGAGGGTAGTCGAACGTAGATATTGTACAGTCGCGAAGAAGACTTTTTTCCTCGGCGCGCCGGAAGCAATTCGTCGCCGTTCGCCGCGCGCCGTGTTTTCTGCTACGGGGATGCCGAGCTGGCGCACCGGCGACACGCGGCGGCGAACGCCGCAATTATCGCGCGTAAAAAAAACGAGGGAAGTGCGTTCGTTTGCGAAATTTCGCCTTGGTGGTCGTGGGGGTTGTTGGTTTACTTTGTCCGGTCGCAAAGCTTAGTGTGTATAATTTGGATGATGGATTAGGGGAATTGCAGACGGTGTAGTGTTACGGTTGGAAATTTGTACGTATACATTGTCCGGTTGTTTTAGTGCGTGAAATACTGGCAAGGTGGGATAAAGGAAATGTGATTGTGATGGGTGTGATAAATCTATGTTTATATGGTGCGTTGTGTTATCTACTTCAGATTAGAGTGAGATGTACATACTTGTAATGTAACAGAATGGATAATTCTTACCTTAGATCACGATAAGTTAAGTTTCAGTTTGATCTATTTGTTGAGTAAGCATAATATGTATTTTATCAAAATATTCACTTTCTGCCATAGGTATTCGACTGTCATATTTTCAACGTTACGTTCAAAGTTTTAACTCACTTTTGACTCAGCATATACGCAAGTTGCGTCAGTTACTGATCGAAGGGGTGATTTCGGCGCGCTTATAATTGAACAGGGCTCGGTAATTTCTTAATTTTCGACATCCGCTGCTTTATTTCTGCGCCTAACAAT
This sequence comes from Eupelmus urozonus, assembly GCA_900480035.1. Classification (NCBI taxonomy): domain Eukaryota; kingdom Metazoa; phylum Arthropoda; class Insecta; order Hymenoptera; family Eupelmidae; genus Eupelmus; species Eupelmus urozonus. The sequence continues at coordinate 89,044 of UELX01000170.1, read as the reverse complement.
TTTTTTTTCATTTCTCTTAATCACAATAATTAACAAACACTTTATACTTCTTAGAAACACAATAAAATCAGATGCGCGCAATTTTCCCCGCGCCATTTAACTCTTGCTAAACAAACAAGCCCAAAAAATAGCCAGATCCTCGTTCTCCCCAACAGCAAAAAAAGGTGCAAGCAAACAAAACCCAGTTTTCTATCTGCGCAAAACAAATGATTAACCGAGCTCTCCGCCTCGAGAAAAATGCGCGCCTGCGTCCTAGAAAGTCGCAGACCACATCGCGCGATTTTTACATCCGCGCGCAAAAAGAAGTTAATTAAAATAATATTTTTCCGAAGCGTGTCTCTCCCCTGCCGCGTCGGCCAGCTCGCAACGTGTAATCGAAGTTCCAGGTTAATTGCCGGTGTCGCGGCGATTTATGGGACGCGCGACGCGCTCTCTCGTCAGGAGGAGCTTTTTGAGCGGCGCTGATGGGTAATTTTAAGAGGTGCGAGGCCTGGTCGCGCGCTCGTTTGCAGATTTACGGCGTGTTACCGGCTTTTATAAGAGCCTGCTTCGCGGCCGAGGCCACTAATTTCGACGTTTGATACCGTGAATGCACGAGCGCGATGTTTATGGGACTTGGGGGATTTTACCGTTTGGTAGCTGGCGCGGGAGTATGTTTGCATGATTTTGCGGCTGGGATTAAGATGTCAAAACTCGAAATAATTTTTTAGGTTTCCTTAATTGCTTGGTGATTTATATAGAATTGACTGAAAGTTATAGCTGGAGATATTAAAAGGCTTAAAATGAGGTTAGGAAGATGTAAGTTTAAAAATGTAAAGCTAAACCTAAATTTAAATCTTTTATTTTAATTAAAAAAAGACCAATATAACTATAAATAATCTGCAGACCTTATAAATTTATATCGCTTTTAGCCATTCTTTGTCTATCGACGACCTATCCCTCCAAATGAAATTTTTATCGACCTTTTAAAATCGATTGAATTATTATTATCCATTAAAATACATAATTCAGCGAGCATCAATATCTAGCTTATCGCGTATTGTACTCCGGCACATTCGCGAACAAGCGACATTGTCCGCATATTTGTAAGTATACAAGGCATAGCGGCAGCTAAGAGAAAGAGAAAAGAGGCGCGCTAGCGCACTACATTGGCGAGGTGAGTGCAGTTGCGGATCGCGGCAAATGGAGTCTGTCTGCAACTTCTTTTATTCCTCTTGCTTTTTTTCTTTGCCCTGTACTCTTCATTCTTTTTCGCTACTCTTTCGTGGGCTCGCTCAAGGCGATCTTTATCGGTTTCGCAAGCTCGCGCAATTGTTTATCGGATTATTTGCGCGTTTGTCGCGTTGGTTAGAATAATGTGGAAATAAGGTGCAGTTTTCGTTGTCGGGAATATTAGATTTTTTATGGGATTGAAATAATTAAATTGCCGTAAAACTATTTGTCGAATTAATGATGAGAATCATAATTAAAATTAATGGTTATAAAATCGAGATTGTACAAAATTAAAGTACGACAAAAATCTGCAACAAAGAAACCGTCTCACTATCCAGCTTCTATCCTGGTAAAAGAACGAACCGGAAAAAAATTAAAGCGGTCGAAGAAAGAGAAGGAGAGAGTTCGGACTATTAGGTAGGTCGTTAGGGATACGTCGTAGCGTCTTATAAGCGTGGAAAACTTATATACTACGCCGCCGCCGCCGCCGCGAGCTTAATGCCGCGCGCGCCGAGCTAACGAGGAAAGTCGAGCGTATATTGATTAAACGTTACGATAATTGAAGTAGAGCCCCGCTTTCACGTCGGTACACCCGCGCTGCAGCTTCGTAGATACCAGCTCTTCGCGGACTATTTAGCTTCTACTCCTGCGAATCTACTCTCTCTCTCTCCTTTTTTCCCCTAACTTCTCTTCCTCTTTCTCTCTCGCTTTTTGTAATGCTCGAGTTCATTATCGTTAGTCGGTTTGTTTTATCGCTCAATTTACGCGAAATTACGCAAATTTACATCGCGACGGACCTCCCCCCGCGGGGAGTTTGCGAGTACTGGGAAAACAGGGTGTTGACCAGTAGTTGATTTATAAATTTGGTACGCTTTTAGTGCAGGTTGATGAGATCGAGTTCACTAACAATAGAAAATAGCTATTATGAATTTTTGTATTACATTTGTTAAATTAAATGTAAATGTGTTAGTAATTAATCTTTTTTTTCTTATGCATGTGTGCTGAACGAAGTAAAAAAATGTGCAAAGTTCTTTTTCTTAAATGTTACAGATACAAAATTCAGTGATTAATGTGCTTGATGCATTATGTACTCCATAAAGCAAAACTAACCAAAACAAACAACTTTCCACTCCGAGTCGGCGATCCAGATAAGCCCTTTAAATTCAGCATGCTACACGTTCGATTCTTAAATTTCCCACGGGAAAAAGTCGACACGTGAAAGTCGTTCAGTAGTGCGTCAGACACCGGGAAGAGTTAACTATCCAGATTTTCTACTTTTACACTTCTATTAACCTGTGAACAATTTTAATTACGTTGTGAAACTTATTTTTATATTTTTTCTAATGAGAATATCGCAAAAATTGAACATAAATTTTCCAATTAAAAAAAATTATTCCGGTAAAAAAGTTTTAAAACTGCTACTACAAAAATATTATTTAATTATCTTTAAATTTATCTTAAAATTTTGCAGGTTGTATTAACTTTTTGAAACAAACGAAATATTGTATTGTCTCTAATAGTGTACGTAGCGAAGTATGAATTTTAGTAATTCAGAGTACATGGAAGAGAGAAAGGAGAAAGAGAGAAGGAGAGAGTAAAGAGCCATGTGGCGGTCGCATTAAAAACGATTACGAAGTCTAATTGAAACACTCGTGACAAACGTTTATATCTACCGCAACTGCTAAGTGATTCTTCAGGGGTTAATTTAAGATAATCGAGACACTCGCATAACGAGATGACACTTTAATCTTATTAATTGACCATGCAATAAATGCAGTTGTAAATATTTTTGTACATCTGAAGTCCTTGAAAACATTGCGATTGTTTATGTTCCCTTCTCTGGACTGCCTTGAATTTGATAATGCTATAACTTTGATATGAATCAAAGATTGTGTAATCATATTTTTAATTTACGTCCTTCTGAATTTTATCAAAAAGTCTACAGATAAAGAAACCGTAACTTTCAACTTTTGCAATCTTTAACGAACTGAATTTGTAAAATTTGAACAAAAGAAATCTTCTTTTTCTTCAAATTCCATTTATCTCGAATACAAAACTTTTCTTTTGAATTACTTTTTTTGTAATTTCCGATTCATTGAGATCGTGAAAAACTTTTGCATTTTCTGCAGGCGATTTGCTCAATTTAGTTATAATATTCCATTTTATTTATCTTTGTCTTTAACTACAGTTAAGACTTGTGCCAATATTTTTCTTTTTGGTCTAAGTTTATTCAGTGGAAAAAATGTTGATTTTAACTTAAATATATACTGAAAATAATAAAAAATTCTATAGTAAAGCACTAAGAAAATTTATTGAACTAATGAAAACTAATTTTTTTATAAATTATATTTTGTAGTTAATATGAAAGAATTGAGTAATCATTTATTTTTTATTATTGATTTATCTTATTTTAGAATAGTCTCTTTTTTGAAAAACCTGGAGTTATACTTAAATATTATAAATAATGATAAATAATCATTAAAAACCGTATTAAACTAACAAACTTCGCCCTTAATTAAATGAGTACCTCGATTCTAGAATCACAATCAAGGCTTACAATTCAGACAAATCGAGTGTTCACAGGAAGAACAAAAAAAAAAGACAACCGACCCATCGGGCCAAGTTCGCCACGCGCTTCCCCCAAGCGGCTGATTTGCGACGGCTCGTAAATCGTCGGGTTCGTCGTCAGCGTCGCGCCGCAGTACCAGCGGCTTATCCGACACTTTGTCACTTCGTTCTGCGGGGTAATCGCGTTTGTTTCTCGCCCCTCTCGCTTTTACTTTATGTATATCCCTTTCGCGATCTTGGCCCTTCTTTGCTGCTCTAGCTGGATTTTTATCTTCGTTTTTTTTATGTTTCTTTTTCTTTAATTGCGCGCAATTTTTCGCACCATACCTAGTATCTTTTCAGGATTAATAGAATCCTTATCGGAATTTTTCGGTCCGTTTAAAAGCTTAAATGGGGGAGAGATAAAATTCTTTTGTTAAAATATTAATTAATATTAAAATAAAAATATGTTAAGCATTTTTTGTATATAAAAAATCTATTTATGTTCTATGTGGATAATGAGTATAAAATTTTATAATTTAATTACTGCAAATATTAAAATAGTACTTTATAATCAAATGATTTATCTCAGAAAAGCAAATAGAGTATAATAAAAATTATGATCGTTGTACAATACAATTTGTGAGCACTTGAATTTGAATTTTACAATGGGAATATTTCCAACAAAGAAAGTATATATAAAACTTGCGCAATACATGTTACAAACGAGTAAATATCGTCATCCTTTAATGGCATGTTGCAGCAAATAACAACAATAGACTTTCACGTCCGTTTAATTTATGAATTAAGGTAAGTTTGATATTTTAACGTTATATGCGTGTCCGTGTTCTTATTGGAAAGTGGAGTTTCTAAAGGAAAATTATTATTTGCGAAGGCTGTATTTAAAATCCTCGCTTGTCCGTCACAGCGCTCAACTAGACGATAAATTTCAGGTTGAAAAATATACCGTGGCTCTTTATTTACAATAGCCATTAAAAGGCTGTATAAGTCTTTGGATAAAAAGTTCGTAATTTACTTTCTGAGAGCCTTGTATTCGAATTACACGGCGGATACGATTCCACGTTCTAGTATTAACTTGAGCATAAATTTATTCTTATTTTAATTACTAGCTACTATAAATGACACTTAAAAGTGATTATAGAAGCTCAATATTCTCTTTCTTGCGAAATACATAAAGTCTGCTGATACAGTTACATAAAACTTTTAATTTTAAAAATTACTAAGGGTAGATATGAGTTCAACTGTTAATACTCATCTTACTTCGAATTTTTTCGAAAATGAATGTTATATTAATAGCAAACTTATAAAATTCTATAAAAATATGTAAGTTGATTAGTAATTAACACATACTTATTAAAATTTTCACATAAAATTAGAAATAATACAGTATTAGATACTGCTGCAAATGATGGTACTTACTATTTATTTAATGGGCAATCACTACTTTTTAAGGTAGAAAATGGCCAAAAAATAGTCATTTTGCAGCCTCGAAGGATAAACAAATAGTGTAGAATATGTTAGAATATTAAATGTTCCTTCTATCGATTTTAGAATTTCGTTTGAAACCTTCATTTATACCAATAAGTGAATTCCAAGCACAATTTATCAGTGCTTCCTAAGAAAATGAAAAATTCTTCTTAGCACACGTGAACAATGAAAAACACATGCTCCTTCCATTATCGTCTCACGAAACAACAGACACTCAGCAAAATAAAAAGAGCAACGAAACGGCTTCTCCGTGCTTCTTGCATGCACACCGGCAAGAAGAAAAACGAGCCATACCTGCTAAAAAAAGAGCGCGGCTTACAAGGAAACCCAAAGATCTTTAACGGTTCTTAAATATTCGTGAAATTATTCAAGGTTATGCGCGTACATAAACGCACGTAAGACAAGTAGCCTTCCATAAATCGCAAAATACAATATAAATGCAAATCTAATGGCTGGGGAATGCTACTGTAGTGTGCGCTCACTATTTGTGAATTTCGGCTCATTTTCTTCCTTTTTTTTTCGCTCACCTGCGACCCGTTTCCCTTGCGAGCTGCATACAGTAGCACTTTATTTTGGTCTTTTGACTGTTCGTTCACTTCTTGACGCCTCTTCTTGGCTCCGGGATGCCAAGGAATTTTATGCCTCTTTTTCTTGTATCATGTTTTCTTGTCTTAAAATTTAGGATTAACTTGGTTATTTTAGTTTCTGTAAAATAATTTTCAAAATTCTGATTTAATATTCTAAAATGTTTCTTTTAAAACACAAATTGCTATTTTTCAAATTATACTTTAAAATATTAATGGTTATCATTATTTATTAAGAATCTATGATATCTAAGCACAATTTTATGGGTAATATTGACACCCTCGACATACATAAACAGGGTATACCGCTCTATATAAATAGAGAGTTACTCGCCTCTTGTGTTTGTAAGATAAGACAACGTGCTTTACCGTATCCCCTCTCTCTTTCTTTCTCCCTTTTCCTCGTTTCCTTTATTTCTTCGTTTCCTCATGCTTCTCTCGGCACTTCTGGAAAGAGAGGAGAACCGGCTAGACGCGTGGTGGGAATTTTAAAGCAGCCGAAAAATGTCCCTCCACCTCGACGTCGTTGCCTACCCCCACCCCACGGCTTTCCTATTGTCATTCTATGAGCGTCCTTCAAGTTCGGTGATTTATTCGGTCGACAGCTCGACTGGACGTGCCGCCTTAACGAGTTCCGCAAAATGAATGTAAGCTCGCGTCTTCTTTCTTTTTTCCTCTCTTCGTTCGTCTCTCCATGCAGTCTACCCGATTTTTCTCCAGACCCACGGGTGTGTAATTTTTTAGAATTATCGGGAATTTGTTTGGCGATTGTAGCTATAAAATCTAAACATTTTATTTTCGATTATATTTTGCATTCTATATTACGAAAACTTTATATAAAATTTACGAATATTTATCGTTACTAATTTTTTATTTGTGTATTTTGGACAAAATGATATGAGCTTTGAAATAATTTGAATAATAAATTAAAGCGGTTGGTTTAATTCCGTACTCTTATGAATGCTATATTTATCCTGTTCAATAGCATTCATCCAGCATTCACAAGAAGTACGTCATTCATTAATGCTTTAATTTTACACATCCGACAGAAATAAAGTTTTAAATGGAACGTTACTTCCAACTTTTACACCATTTTATTCCTGGACATTTTTTCTATTTGTGTTGGCTTTTAAATATAACCTTCAATGAAAATACGATGAAATATAATTTCTCGTACGAATAAAACTCAAACTAAAAAGAATTCTATATATTCGTTTGAGCTGGAAAATAATAACTTTAAAAAGAAAACACTCGAGTCTTTTATATTTTTTTCTCAATGCATTGAATTTTCTCGAAAAAGGGAAAAAAAGTCCCGGCGGTCCGTCATTTTCGTCGAATAGAGTCAGTGAGAAGGAGCGGGAGAAGGAGAGCGAGAAAGGGCAATACAGAAATGGAAATTTTCCGCTGCGCTCTCGAAGAGGCAGGCAGCTAGAGAAAGGGTATATAAGGTTTAAGGAGATTTCCTGTTTCGCGATCCTTTCCACGTACAGCTTCGACGCACCGGTCGCTTATATATATACCGAGTCAGCGTATACGTATACATAAAGCAAAGACGCCGGTTTTACGCGTGGCGCATAAGACTCGGAAAATCGTAAAGCAGAATGACCTGACCTAATATAAAGAAACTTTGTCTCGATGACTGAACGGCCTTGGGATTAGGGATGACGAGGTAAGAGGCCCGACTTTTACGGCCGATAAAACTTTCCCTTAGCGAGGAAACGATTTTACCCCGTCCATCCTTGGATGCTCTTTCTCTCTCATTTTCTTGGCTTTCCCGTTTGTTGCACGGCTTCATCTTTGCTCGTTTGCTACCGTGACGTCGAAGGTTTCTGTTTTTTTTCCCTTTGAATTACGGCTTTTCTTTAGTCTGTCGGAATCCGAAAGTTTAGGGCGAGAGGGCTCCTTTAGATAAGCCAGTGAATTTTGAGATAAGGGAAGTTTCATTTTCTTCCAGTGTCACTTCATTTGCTTAGGATGATCAAAAAGATAATAAAATAATGGGTGGATACGGATAATCCCTCTATGATGATGTTTCATTTATTTTTACGAGATGGAATTTTTAAATAAGTAAAAAAGCTATTTGAATACTTCATTACTATAAAGCCAAAAGGTAATCAACACCTTTTTCATTTTATCCTTATTTTTTCTGACATTTTCCTCCTTTAGTTTCTTCTACTTCTTTTATCTTCCTAAATCTTTTCTTATTATATTTACCTATATAATTATCATTATCCTTCCTCTTTTTAACATCTCTCCAGAAGGTTTCTCAAACTTTTGTTTCCCAATCCAATGTTTTAGCCCAGTCCGTACTCCCTCCATCTTGATTTCACCTTCAATTCGGCTTAAGTACACCCACTTAAATGAGACGTAAGATAGACCTTTGCCGTATGCGCGGCTGTTTGAGCACAATGACGGAATTAAGGCAAAGAAGCAGCGTTGCAGGGCCTCGAGGTCGATAAAAGGGTTTTAGATGCCATGGGGTTTTCACGGTAACGATAGCCGCTTCTGCCTTTCGTCCGTCCTGTTTTTTTCCATCTTTTATTATTCTTGCTCCCGAGAGAAAGAAACGCGTATCTATCTTACTTAATAACGGGCAACATTGTTACTCTTTCATTGTGGGATCTTCATCATTGTTTTTATGGTTATAGTTATTGTTAAGATTAATTTAAATGCTATACTGTCCTAATGTTTGCTATAAAAAGGTATCTCACGAAATAATAATATGTACTTTATTCAAGCACCCGCTGTAATCTTAATTCCGCCTGCAAGTTTCTACTTACACAAAAGCAACGTTAGTTCAGTTCATTGAATAATAAGAAAAAAAGCGCGATTAAGAGCGCAATTAATCTTATCTAAAAATAGAAAGAAAAAAAAACGCGAGCCGGCGCTCTATGGGTTTAAATGGTCGCAATAATAATTCCGATTCATTCACGGCCGGCGGCAGCTGCTCCGATTTCTCGCTCTCGACTTTCGCCGTGACTCCGGGCAGCGATAAAGCTCCTTTATTCGTAATTTCATAAAGCAAATATTTTCTTTTCGCATAATTGATAGCAAGCGCGAATTGCCGCGCATAATAACGACAAGGGAGGCAGGAAAGGTTGCGCTCTCGCACGCAAGAGTTTTTCGCGTGAGCTGTGTGCACGAGAGTTTAACGGTTATAACGCGCGTTTTACTTTTTGTTCTAGCGCGCCTGTACGAACTGATGGCACGGTCAGCGATTTTGTTTTAGCGGACGATATATTTCAAGGGTTTAATGAATTTGCTTTTCTTTTATTAATAAACGATAATTCGCAATAATTTATTGTAAAGGATTTTTAATTACCAAATGTAAATTAGCCCCTCTGTGCTTGTAAATCTTTATTTAAATAGTGGTATTTATATATCCCAGACGAAGTTACGTAATCCTTATTAAGTAGACGGAAAAATTACCCGAGCCCTGCCAGTACTTCATGTCATTGATTTATTTAGTTTAAACTTCAAAACTGGTTTCGGATCGGATTATACTTGTAAATAAACATGTCACAACGGCCGTGAAGCAAATGCATAAAGTATCGGTGACGCTCGCGAAATTAAAAAGCTTTATTTATGCGTTTCGCTGATTAAAATTCAGAAAATCAAAAAAAGAACCCTCCAAGTCCATCGTGAAAATAAAACTCGAAATAATAAAAGAGCAACGAGATACCAAAAAGAAGTCAAGAGCTCGGCGAACCTCGTTCACTTGAAATCGAGAATGAAGAAGCGCAAGGAAACAAGGAAAGCGAACGTTGCTACGTAATTTACAGAAAGGCGCACCTGCGATCAAACGACTTCGTCGTAAGATCCATTAAACCTCGCGCGCTTCCTCGCTCTTTAAACAAACGGCGATTGTTTAGATTCCGCTTGGCTGACGATAAGGTGTGTCGTCGTCGTCGCTCGGCGAATCGAAGGAGAGAGTATGACTCGAGCCTTCGCTATAGTCTAAACAATAATCGCGGCAAGCAAGTAGCCCTCGTGCGCTGCTTATGTTTCTTTCTCCAGATGAATCGTGGCTCGCGCGCGCTTCTAGGAAGGTTGCGTAGCAACGGTATACGCATCGATGTGTCTGATAATGTAGGGAGCCTTACTACTTATTTGTAGTCGATGCGTAAGCGATTTTGTTTTAGCCTCGGCTGCTGCTGGGTGGTCATTGAGTGTTTTATGGCGAAGCGATTGAGTAGTTTGTTGAGCCATTGCAGCCGAGGTGGTGGTGATTGTTGTTATTATGGGTATGTGTACGGCGTTTTCTGAGACAAACGTAACGCTTTTTTTTGTTTTTTAAGTCATTATATTTACTTGATTATTTCTATGTAAGCTGTAAGTGTAGTGATAAATTTTAATTGGTCAGTATTGAATGATAAAATCGCTCGCATATCTTAATTAAACATACTCAGAAACTGAAATGTACACAAAATTCATTAATTGCAAATCTGGTCACGATGTAATTACATAATTACGCTCCTTTCACTTTATGATTTACAGCTTCATTGCCAAGCAAAAAAATCCAAACAAATTACCTACCTCACTCTCATTTTACAAAACGTTCTCCGCGTCTCTAATTTTCCATTCAAAAACGCACGGCCAACTTCCTGCCGATAAATCCAAAGCCAAAAAATTAAACATCCCGCATGCAAAGCGCATGCGTGCGCCGGCGCATTCCAGCCGTCGCCGACTTCAAAAGCAAGCCAGTTTTCCCGCTCTCTCACGTGTCATCTTGCCGTCCAAATAAACACGTCGTAAAGTACGAGTCGGAAACAAAAAGCTCGCTCGCGGCGGCTGCCGTCTAACTGTTTCTACGGACTATCTTTCTCTCGGGATCTATATAAGGCCGCGTGCGTCTGCCCTATCGCGCGCGAATCGCGAACACCTTGACCGATCGATTCCTCGTATTTATGGCCGCGTTGTCGTGGGCGCACGCATGATTTTTCGCAAATGGATGTCGGAGGAGGGTGAGGGAGATGATGATACAGACTGAATGCGTTTGGACGCGATTATTCACTTAACGGTTTGTCGTTTGTGTTGCGAGGCTGGATTTATTGGATAATTTTACGACGCTCATTTATGGAGCGGGTAATGGGACGATTTCGACGCGCCCGGTTGATGTCGGGATAAGATATATTAGGCTGGGTGCGTGTCTCTCGATCCCATGGGGGTTTTGTTGTGGCTAAGTTGCTGCACTTGTTCGCAGTTTATTTTTTTTTGTGGGTGGGTTAGCGATTTGTTTGCGGAATTTATAGTTTTCATTCATTTTTATTATCATAGCAATTGAAAACTGAATCTTAAACGTTGTAAAAATCATTTGTAAATATTGTTACACTGTTACGATCTGTTCTTTAACTTTTATGAGAAAGTTATAGGAACCAAAATTACAAATTGTGCATTTTCAACGTGCATCATAATTTTTATAAAGCGAAGTATAAATTTTCTACAATAAAAAAATTTCTTTTACTTTCTCCACACACTAATGTATCATCTTCAGGCAACGTAATTTGATTTTTGAATTTACATTCATAAATTAAAAAGTGTCCTAAAAATTTTCGACAGTTAGAAAATTGAAGTTTGCAAAAGTAATTTTCTTTTTGCAAAATTTACACGTTTTCTTTCTGCTCATAAATATGTAAGTTTCTCAACTTTGTACGCGAAAAGGGAACGAATATAAAGATGCAGCGAAAAGTCATCGTAGCATTTGTTTGTAACGCAGAAGCGTAAGCATCACAATTCCTTTCTTTTCGAAGTAATGACTGCTGTTGATTGGATACGTGACACGTCAAACAATGACTTTAACTTAGAATAGAAAAATTGATTAGCAAAACTTTTTTGTTTTGTTTGCTGCCTTTTCTATTCCTCCAATTTAAAAAAAAGCTATACTTTGCACTCAAAAGGAAAAACAACTTTCATAATCTTATTTGTAACCAAATTATTAGTTGGCAAATTATATATTTTTTTAATAAATGCCTTATAAATACCATAATAAATACTTTTTTGCATTTTTTAAATATTATTTGTTTTCTGTTGCAGGTAAGAACGTAGAATACTTGAATGATTTTATAAAGAAGATGCTGTTGCTGCAAAGTAAGGTTAATATTTTTAACAGAATTACTAAAATTCGCATAAGATAATAGCAATAAGGTAAAATTGATAAAATATTTCTGTTTTGTACACTAGTAATAAATTTTACTGTATTTATGCAAATTATTTTCAAAGTAATTTAAACTTTTTTAAAGCAATTAACAGTAAGCGGCAAAAAATCTCTCTGAGACAAAAATTGCACTTCACGTGGGCGAATCCACAAATGGTAAAATCCCGTTTTGTCGCGTAGCGGCGCAGAAATTGTGGCTGCCGAGCGTGGTGACCTCGGTGACCGCAGCATTGCGAATTTGCACCCCACCGAAATTACTTTAACCATCGTTCGTACGCTCTGTCGTTACTATTTTTATTTAACGTTACGTTTCCAAAAATTAGCACCTATTGTTGTTTCAACAGCTTTCTGCTCATCGAAAATTTTTTTTAGTTATCTTGGTTTGTTTTAATAAAAATATATAGCATTTGTATAAAATTATAATGATCTTTAAATAATTGATAGATATTTTTGTTTTTGTAGAAATAATAGTTAGAAAAAAATAATTAAAATAAAAGTAACAATACGTTCATTGTGAGTTACTCGTTAGTACTTTGTGTTCTTTTTGCATACACACCTTTGCCTGTAATATTTTAGAAGCTTTTTATAGTGGGCTCGTGTACCTTTATGACCACGTTATATCATTTACAACGTTGATAAAAAATGCAACGACCGTAAGAAAATAATGTGCGTTATAATTAACGTACGTTACACTTGTTTTTGATTGTTTTTTCCTTGTTTATTTTATAGAGTAATATTATAATTTTATAGTATTGTCATCATTAAAATACACGTTTGCAATATTTAAATCTGAGATGCAAACAGTGTACATTTTATATCTTCAAAAATACATTTATCCAACGTAATTGAATTTTTATTCTTATTTATACAATTTCTCGTTTATTTTATTACCACATAAAAAAACTTTCCACAACAACTTTTTAGTACGAACAAGATATGAATCCGATCAAATAATTATTTCTAAAATCATAATAGCGTATCTTACAGTAATATTTTTAATAATTCCGCAATTAAAAGCTTGTGAAAAAAATATTAAATTTCATTTGCTACCCCATATTGATAATGTACTCCCACCAAATCAAATCGTCAGTCCTTAATTCCATACAAATCGCCGACGAATTACACCCTCTCCCCCTAAAGTAGCAACATCCCAGTACAACTCGAATGCATCAGGCTTATTCTAATTTTTGGCCGCTCGGTCCGACCGTTCCCTGATATACAACGCCCGAAATATGCGGACTACGATCGTTGAAACTTCCCTCGTAATTCAGTCGGCGCAGACTGCTTGCACACGCGTTCGCCACTTATCGCGCTACACCCACTCGCGCAAACATATGGGGGCCTCGCGCGCAGCTCGTTCTATCTCTCTGCTTATTATCCTTTTATTGCCCAAGAGGAGACGGCCATACGTGAGCCTGAGTTACTGCGGCCGGCTCGCTCTGCTTTCTCGCGTTTTAACGCATCGACCAGAGAGGGCCACGTATTTGCGCGAATTATTTGTGGGACTGCGAGAGTTGCGGGTTATGGATAGCGAAGGGAGGTCCTTATTTATAAGGAAAGTTTCGAGCGTTTAATTAGCTTGGCTCTGCGCTTTTTGAGCTGCTTTCCCGGCCTTATCGAAATTCTGACTTCTTTGCGGTTATTACGATGATTAATACGGGGAATTTGTATGTTGTTGTATTTTTTGGCATGGTATTTTTTTCATAAATAGACAAGAATGCAATGAGTGGCACGTAGTAATATTTACACCGCATGGTTTGTTTTATTAATGTATTCGTTTTCTTATACTAAAAGTAATGCTAAAAAGTCAGTTTATCTCTCATAAGCTAAATGCATTGGCTTGTTTTATTTGCTTACTGATGAGATGTAATCTCTAAAAGAAAGTAATCCACAATAATACCTCCTTTCACCCTAAACATGAATTTTCTATTTGTGTACATTCAGCCAGTCTCATCATCCAACTACTGCACTCATAACTAATCAGTTTTTCATATCCACGACTCAGCTTTCAAATCACCATGATTAATACGAACGCACGTCTCGCGTTAATCAATTTAATCAATAGAGCTAACGGAACCAACCATCCCAATCCTTCACGCTTCCATCGCGCCACTCTCCCCGACGTTTCATAACCATCGACTTCAACATCCTGCCTCTCGAAATAACAGTATCACCCGCTCTCCGCGCGCATCAAACTTCAAACGCACTTCGCAGCGCGATCCTCCCACTCTCGCTTCCCCGATAAGATCGATGGAAATTACATGCAGGCCAACCCGGTCTATCGCGTAACGCGTACAATCCCGGATGGATAATCGAAGCCTAGCGCGCCGCGGGGCTTCCATTACGTTTAATGCGCGCGAAACCTGGAAGCGCGAGCGTGACAACCTGTGCGGTCTGCCTGCTGCTCGCCGATACGATCGTTCGCCCTGTAGGCGCCGCCTTTGGAAGATGGTTAAGTGTGAAGTGCTGGTATGAGGGGAATCCTGGGTTTTCAGGATTGAAGATGGAGCTTTGTTTGAGGGGAGGGAAGTGGTGTTTGGTGAAATTGGTGCGAAGTTGTGAGCTTGTTAACGATGGTGCCGGGAGATTGGGTTTGGAGATGTAGTCTGGGTAATTGTGAATGAAGTTTTAACAGTTTAGATGAATAGTTTTTTTTGTTTATTAATTACGAAAAAATAAGAGTATGTTTAAAGTAGTTATTGATGAAAAATGAAGCTGACAATTTCAAGCGATAAATAGAAAGTAGTTAATAATATTGCAAAGTTAGTCACAAAAAGGGAGTTGAGAACCATTGCATTATTGCTTGACAGGTAACGAGCAGGTAGTTAAGCGTTTTTCTGACTTCACGGTGAGGAACAGATTGAGATTTCCGATTGGCTGACAACTGTATTTTAATTTCATTTAATTAACCGTTCAATCTTTTGAAAAGCATATAAATGATGACTTAATATTCAACTTTAATAACTTCATCAGTACAAGATGTATCTGAAAAAGAATTAAAATCATGGAAAGTAGAATGATAACTAGCATTTGTTGGCTTAGTAATTTTAGTATTTATTTTTCAGTCTGTTTGAAAATTAGAAGTCATTTGAATAAGATTCTTCGAAAGTTATTCATAAGTCCACAGTGGCTAATTTGATGAATGAAGACTAGAAAAAAATGTGCTATAACCTAATATTACAAAATGCAACAATAACACAATAGAATAAATTTCCTTCATGTAACCAAACGCAACCCATACATTCACCGGCCAATCCATAAATCACAAAAAACGAGAACAAACGTCCAGTAATCCGCGAGCTCGGAAAAAATTATTTATTACCAACCGTACGAAAGCACAGAAAACGATTTCTATACACAAAGATAAAAGGAGGGTGTGACATCGCTGAACCCGAACGAGACGAAAATCGAAAACGGAAGCTCTCTCGCGGTAACGAAAATGGAAAGGGTGTCGAGCCACATTGGGAAAGATAAGCCAGAGAAAGAGGAATTCCAATGCTATTCCCCAGCGCGGTTGTCGAATGTAATTGAAAAGAGGCTTGTGTTCTATAGAGCGGGGGCGGGGAAAAATAAAAAGCGACGGCAGAAATCAAAAGATCGAGCTTGCAGTGCGCGCTCTCGGGGTCCGGCACCTCAGTGTCGTAATCGGAAATCTCGGCAAATCGGTGCGCGAGCTCCAACGTCCCGCGGGCAAAGGGAGAAAAACGAGAGGAGAAAAAGAAAGGAGCGGGAGGAAGAGAGAGAGCGAGCGGCGCCGAGGATCGGTCACGAGGACAGAATAATTCCGTGCTTCTGTGTGTCGGGCTCTTTTCGCTTCTCTATTTTTCTGTTGTCGTTCGAGCGACTCTGCGGCCGGCCTTTGTGTATGCGTGCGCCGAGTCGCTAATCGCTTACGTGTTTCTGCTGTTCGCGTGAATTGTTTATTGGGAACGTTGGGTTTAATTCTTTTTTTTGTTCGGAATAATTCACGCTGAATTTTGTGTAGCGGAGGAGGATGAGAAAACGATTACCGAAAGTTATCGCCAAGCGGAAATAAAAGTAATACAGTTTATAAAATAATGTTTGTTACTTTATTTCTGTATGAATTTGCGAAAGTTTATCTGAGCAAGTGAATAAACAATTTAATATCGCAGTATAAATAGTATTGAAAAAAAACGTGAAATTTTGCAAACGCACGGTAAAAGTTATTATATGTTTTATCATAAAATAACCGAGTCAGATAGCATTAGCTCTATGTAGAGGAGATAAAGGCTTCTTTATCGCATGAGCGTTCAATGAAAATTCAATCACCATTAATACATCCGTTTATCAGTATCGATATACCACGCACTGCACCGAAGTGCGCATAAACCCGATAGCCGGCTGTCCATTAGTTATATACTCTTAGCGTTCGACCTGCTCGCAAGAAATAAATCAGCCAATCCATCTGCTCCTATCGTATTACCCGGCAATTAAAAATTCGCGTAATTCTGCCGACATCATTAAGGGCGAAGAAGAAAAAGGATGGTGACTGAAAGTTACAGTATTGCCGGAGGAGCGAGAAGAGAATAACGAACGGCAATTTAGTTTCGCGGTAACGTGTAAGAATGCGTAAATGCCAGACTCGGCTGCGAAGAAAACCAACAGCGAGGATCGAGCGCGCGTGTATGTATACTCTCTATTGGAATTCTTCGCTGTAGAACGACGCGCTTCGCGCTGTATTCGCGCGCTTTTATCTTCTTCGCGTGTTGCTTTCTTTTCGGTTGGAGTTTAGGCGTGTTTTTGGTTCGTTAATAGGAGTATTTTTGGTGGTGATTGACTTGGCTGATGGAGCTTTGAATTTTTTGGGGTTACTGAATGGGTATCTGTGGAATTATGGTTGTTTATGTCTAGGTTGTTGCAAGTCGGAGTTTTACTTTTTAATATATGCATTTGAACGCTTTAAATCTTTATTTTCTAATAGATGGCTTTATCTCTAAGAGATAAAAAAGGAATGAAGTAGAAGAAAACAGAAGTTATTTTATATGTACAAATAAAATTTTTATTTCCTTTTTTTACTTTTCTTTAGCGAAATAGATAAAAGATTCTAAAGCAGTTATATTTATTTCAGCCTCGTGTTATTTTCATATCTATTAATAGCAAGGTTTTAAGAAATAAATAATGATATTTTTTAAACCAATTTATGCTCAAAGCTTTTGGCTGTTTTATCATTTCGAACTACTAAAGAGCTGAAAATGAATAAAAAAGCTTCGAGCTGAATAATAAAATAAATGATACGTAAATAAAGACTATAAAACTCTTTATTATTTCAGCGTAATAACATTGTTTTTTCTGATTTATTTACTTATTTTCTACCGCATCACAAACGACCTAACGGACATAAACTGATTAATATCCGTATACCAACAGCAAAAATTACTGATAAATTAAACGTATTATTTTGCAACATCCTTTCTTGTAAATATTTTCTAATAGCAGAATAATAACGGATGCAGTAATAATAAAGGAAATGAATAATTCACAATAAACTTCAAATGGGCAAGGTATGGTTTACTCAAGAATTTCCTTTAATGTCTGAGAACTCCGCGGGAGCCGAAAACACCAAGACACTCTCGGTAATGCAAGGCAGAATTATAAAAATAAAATGAAAGCGAATGAAAAAGGAAGTAAAAGAGACGTATACAAGAGACGCGTTCGGCAAAAATATTATCGTTATCGCGAAAATTTATCGATCGAACAATTTCATCTCGAGAACGAAGTGGATAATTCCTGGCGGATTACGCGCTCGTCGAAGCAACGGCGCAGCTCTCTTGATTATCGTAGGAGGGAAAGTCGCGGATCATGCGACGGCTGCCGGCCCTATGTACGTGTACAAAATATGTGATTACATCCTTTCAAACTCTCAGCTGGTTTTACGGATATTTTTTTGCTTTCGATTGCTCAAGTCGTGTGCCATTGACTGTGGCTTGACTTACATTTCGAAAAATAATCTGTTTTACCGAATTTGTTTTCAATGATGATTTTAGAAAAATAAAAGCGATCAACAACATAATTCACGTTGCGCAATTGAAAAATAATGCTTTTGAACGAAAATCGATTTTCAACTTACTTATCCCAGCCGAGCGCTCACCCAGCGCCTACCGTTCGAGTAAATAATTTATTCCAGATAAGCAACATTTAGCGCATTTATACATTCGAATAAATCCTCAGCCGCGTGCGTGTACCTACCGGCAATTTATCTCCCCGCAGCTACACAACAAACCTTATAAAATCAAGCAATAGTTATTTAATGCTAGATCGCGCTTGTGCGCCTCTGTTAAATTTGTATAAGCCTTGCGCGCGTGTCCTCGATTCGACTTTCCTCTCTCTATACACACACACTCGCGTTTCCAAGCTACATTTTCTCCGAATGTAGCCATTAGCATAATCGTATAAATTAATCAATTCAGCGGCGAGCGAGAGAGGGAGAATTTTAAAGCTCCCGGCGAAGGTAAATATAATATTTCCACGCGATGCATGTACCTTTAAAATTGCGCAAGCGCGAGAGCCGATCGGCAGCCCATAAATCACGGCCTATCGATGCGCGCTCGGGAGATACAAAATCCGCGTGCATTAACATTCCGCGCGCTCATCGCTTGCGCTTGCGAAAAAAAAAGAAAAACAATTACTTTTTGCGCGGTAGTGCGCTGGCCGCCGAGTTATCGCCGAGTCATCGTCATGTGCGGCGACGAGTTTCTTGACTCGCGCGGGGGTTTCGTCATCGTGCGGTCGGAATGGCCGAGATGGCCGAGTGATGCGTTCGCGGAGTGCGTTGGCTTCCTCGACTGGTCGTGATTGTGATGGTGGGTTAGTGTTGTTGACAGTTGCGAGGTGGATGGCAGCGATGTTGATGCGATTGTTTTTTAAGGTTGGTGCGGGTGATTGTTTGTGGTTTAAGTGGTTTAATTAGAGCGATTTAGCGCAAATTATTATTCATTGGGTAATTTTTCAAAAGTCTTCTGATCAAAATTAACCTATTTTTTATTGAGTATTTTTATTTATTATAACCGAAATTTTAAATTAAATTTAAATTCAAAAAGATTTTTAATCATTCAAGCTATGTTCCTCTGTTATTTTATATAATATTTGTTTTTCAATTTTCTCCATAACTAAGTAAATTCCCCTGCACTTATTAAAATTCAAAGAGCTATGAACCGCCTAATAAATTTAACGATCGCTCCCACCTTATCTTCTTAATTAATCCCAGCGAATTCTCAAAAAAACTACACCTTCCAACTACCCGGTCAATCCCCGCGTTCCTCCGGCTCCTCGAAAAATCCTAATTCTCCCTTAATTAGCCCCCATAAATTATCCCTGTATATTTACAAAACTTAAAATAAGAAAAAGCACAGCGGCAAAGAAGCAGCGAGAGCGCCTATTTATATTCCAACTCGCGGCGTTAATAGCTTCAATTTCACGCGCTGCCCGTGCGAACTCCCGCCGTTAACGGGCAAGTATACACCAGCCGTTGCGCTCCTGTGATATAGGCGCGGATAAAAGGCGAAAATAATTTCGCCCGAGAAATGATCCTCGGACGCCGTAAACAGAAAAGCGCGCGAGCGCTACCTCGTTTTCTATATGAAATCCAAAAAGGAACGGATTAGAGCCGGCGCGCGGCCTTAACCGGTTAAGGACCTAGAATGGCCATTCGGGTTGCATCGTGGCATTCCCTCCGCGATCGTTTACATGTCGGATCGCGTGCACGCTGCGCAATAGGCTCGGGTAATGAGCTGTGTGCTTTTCGAAACGATGATTTTTTTTAGGCGGAGAATTGAAGGCTTCGAGCGCATGGACGGCTCGTTGGCGATAGCGGGTAGTTTTAGAGAGGAATGGAGAGTAGTTTTGATTGGTGTGGTTAATTAATTTTCGACGCGGCAATTAAATGATAAAACGGCATTTCGGTTAATTATTAGATGATTATAGGAACGGTATCAGTCGGCGCAGTCTGATTATAAAATCCCATTTCATTAACTCGTAAGTAGCTTATCGATCTCCGTCTATCCGAGCTCTGATACACTGAAAACTACTTTCCATTCATCAGTTTTTCGACAGCGTTAATTACAGCTGTACGATGATAAAACTGCGCGTAATTGCGTAAAAATCCATAAATGCATGTCCTCAATTAAAAGCCGCGATTATTCCGGCGGTAACTAATAGACAGGTTAACTCCCGGCGTTCCGTTTATTTATCACAAACATCAAGCGACTCCCTCCAAAGCCGGCGCAAAAAAGAGCGACTCCATCGCTCTTGCGATGCGTATTTACTCCTGACGTGGACTCAGCATCATCATATACCCCAGCTGGCTGCTCGGCATTATCCCAATTAGCCACAGCTCCGGAAAGTGCGTTCGTTAGCTCTTTTTCGCGTTTTAATAATTCGTTCCTCTCCCTCCCATTCCCGATCTATATATACCTACACGTGTTACGCACATAGCCCGGAAGGCAGCAGCCGGCTGGTGATTATGAAATTCCGTTCTGTCGATGCCGCGAGATGCTCCTTATACTTATCAGAGGGGAAGCTCGCGCGCGTAGGCTGTAATTTTAAATGTAAATGTTTGAAGCGCGGCGATCTAGCTTTGTCGAGAGATACAGTGCAGGCGCGCGCGCGCGCCCGCGGACTTAATTAGGAGTAATAAACGATTACCGCGCAACGCGGTAGATCGTGTTGCGCGATTAGAAATACTTTGTTGCGCGGCTGGGTTTAATGATTTGTCGGGATTTTCGAGATAAAAAAGCGCCACTTCCGGCAATTATTCGCCGCCGCACGGTTATTCGCTGAAATTAGAGCGGCTATCTACGCCGCCTACTTCCCTCCGGAGTCTCGATCGTCGTCCCGATTTTCGTCGCGTTAAATCCCCGGCATTCTCGGATAACAGCCGCCGCTCCCATCAGCCTCGCTCTCGTTAATCCGTCAAAAAGGGCAAATCAGTCCTCGAATTCTCAGTAGTAGGCTCGCAATCGTCCGCCAGGACCACCTGGAGCGGTGCTGCGCGCGAAAACAATGGGCGCTTCTCTCTCCCTCTCTCTGTGCGTACGTAAAATCAGAGCCTCCACCAGAGAGCCGCATAGCCCCGGGAGTAATTGAGATGTCGCTCGGGGTGACACAACAATGCGCGCCTGTCGCGCATTATCGCCGCGAGAATATCTCAGCGGCGGCGGCGGCGGCGGCGGCTCTCGTTTAATAACGGCCCGCCGGGTTATGCGAATTATGCCTGCTGCGGTGCGCGCCCGCGAAATATCTGTCGGCCACCGGCGCCGCCAACGCCGCGATATCGCGCGGGGCTCTTTATGGGCCCTGGCTGTTTCGGAGCCTGCGTGTAGTCGTTTGGTGGTATGAGTAACGGCGGTGCTTGTAAGCTCTGGCTGCGGGTGGGTTGTGTGTGTGTGTGTGTACTTTGACGGTGGGGATTAGGTAATGCGTTGGGAGAAGTGTTGTTGCCGCTGCTACTTTGCCCGTGATTTTCGGAATTTAGGTTATGCGAGGTGAGGTTTTGGGTGGGAGGGAGAGGACGGGCTTGGCTGTTGCGTTGGTAGAGTGGACGTGAGATTATCTTTGGGGGTGGAGGTTTTTAGGTTGTTTTTCTTGTAGTATGATTACTTTTGAGAACTTTTGGATTAATTTCAAATGAAGCAACAATCTTATGGAAAATTAATAAAAGCAAGTGGTTTTTCATCCTTTTTGATTTAGGTAATGGTTTAAATGGCTAATACCATGGTTTAAACATATTTTTTTATGCCGAAAATAGAGACAGTGATATAAATAATAATTATTACTTTGGAGAAAATGGAATCGTGGAATCAAAGTAAAATAATGATTCATTAAAGTTCTATTAATTATCGTAAACTTAACAATTGATTTTCTTTATAAAAACGTGACTAATTCTAACTAATGGGAAAATTAAGTTTCTACCTACTTAAAATATATGCATTGCAAAGTTAAATTTCACCACATGAATACTCATAACAAATTAAATTTATACCATCAGACACTGAAATATTAAAAAATGTGACCATCCGCTCATTCACTGGCGATTAAATCAAGTTCTGCATTAACCAGAGCATTAAATCCTGTGAATTTTCGTATACGGTAACATCAAAGAGAGCGAGAGAGAGAGAACCCCTACAATCGCAGACAGCAGCAGCAGCAGCAGCCGCACGGAAAGTATATACCGCCGACGCATAGCAAAACGAGCTTATAGCTGCAGCATGCTGCTCCCTCTCTATATCTCTCTTTCTCTCTCTCTCTCTCTCTCTCTTCTCTATCCGGGACAGCAGAGCGCGTCGGCAAAACAAACTCAATTAATTTTCCCGGGCACACACACACACACGTGTCCTACGCAGGCGCTCGAAATTCATTAAATCCCATATCCCACGCGCGCGGAGGCTTTAGCAATTCGCCGATAAAGTTGCCACGCCGAGGAAACGCCGCTCCCTCCGCGTCTAATCTCCAGCGACGTAGATCGCCTGGACCCTTATCGGCCCATCCGCTGGAATACCAGCTTGCGTCTTCCAGTCGTAGCCGGGGGAATAGGAGACAGATTCGAGGATTATCCTTAACGCCCGATAGCGCCGCTCTCTCACCTGTGCAGGGGGGCTATATGGCGGCGGCTACATATGTGCACGCGCGTTGGCTCGTTTGTAACGCGTGGGCAGTAGGCCGACGCTGCAGGAGGCGAAGATGGAGACGAGATAGCGGGGGAGAGAGACTGCTGTGCCGTTATACGCTGGAACATGGATTATCGAGATTGCGAGATTGGTGGATATTAGTTTTGCTGATGATGTGGCTTTTTTGGTTGGTTTTTGAGATTTCGGAGAGGTTATGTGTGTTTGGGTTTTAAAGTGTTTTGAGAATCGTATCTTTTGGGTACTTTCTTGTATTTGATATTTTCTTCGGTGTTGTACATTAGCTGATATCAAGTACTAAATGACTTCGGAATCGAAACGCAGTAATAAACAATTTTTAATCCATAATTTAGAATAATCAGTAGAAAATAAATTCAAATTTGAGACACCAGCTTCATCGCATTGATTTTCAGCGAAAGCAATATTCTTTTATTGTCAGTTCGACGAGTCACCAGATAGCGCCAGATTTTGCAGCTGCAACAACTCCGATCTCTCTCCGATACGAAATTCACTTGCGTCAACGTTTTATCAAACCGACGAAGCAGCTAACTGCACCGGTACTAGGAATCCAGGAAATAGCTATCAAAATTATTTTTATCCGGTTGGGTTACAGTGACGATAACGAAGAATCGCACGTCAAATGAGCGAGCGCTGAATTATCGACGAATTCACAGTAGCGATAACGGCAACATCCAGTTCCTACGAAGAAAAAAGTTCGTTGCTCTCTTCTCAAAGAAAATTCAAGCCACTATTTCACGCCTTAGCGCTGACAAAGGAGGCGAGAACACCGAGAACCTAAACATCACGAAGAAACAGATCTGGCTAAGTGCCCTCATTGTTACATTCATTAAAGCATCATAAATCCTCGCTCGCGCTTCCTTAATGACGTCTGTCACGCCATAATTCAATAATGCCAGCTCGCTCCAGCCCACACTAGTCAAAACGAGCCGTACTCCCCTGCACTCCTTTATAAATCAAGTTCCCATTTTTGGTTCTCAATCAGCTCGCGATTGTGCGCAGCATCCTCGGATAATGTCACAATGCCATCTCTCTCTCTCCTGCTCTCTTGCACCTTTCACAGAGATACCCCACTCGGCGATTTATTGTTTTCGATTGTATTAGCCGGCAGCGGAAAATCCCTTAACGAGCTGCCGACGCTGATGAAAAAGAGCCAAAGAGAGAGAGAGAGGTGGCTTCTAATGACTCGAGTGCAGCGCGCGGCTCTAATTCCCGTTGATTATCGGCAGCCGCCGCGGGCGACGCGTGATCGGAATCGCGGATTCGGACGGGCTCCGCGGATTAAACGGTAATGCAATCTCGTTAGCGAGCGCAAGTGAGTCGCGGCGGCTGGGGTGGAGGAAGGCTCGATCGAGATGTTAACGCGAATTTGTCATTGTCGCGCAAGCGCCGGCCGCTAATAAGTGCGGACGCGAGAGAGAGAGCGGGAATGCGTAATTTATGGACGAGCCCGTGAGGCACGAGAGGTATTCGCCGAGGATGGGAAGAGGCTGCGGGTAATTGGGTATTGCGAGTGGGATTGCCCGCTGAGTGGACGCTTTGTTATGGTATAGGGTTGCTGGGGATAGTTTTTGCGGCCTCTTGTTGTTTCGGGAGGGGTTTAATTTGATTGTTGAGTAATTAGTGCTGGTGATCGGGTTTTTTTTGGACATGAGATTATTTTGGTAGTGGTTGGAATGTTGGTTTGATTTGATATTGATTGAAACAGTTGAATCGAGAAAAAGAATTTGAATGAGAAAAGGAATGATCTACGACACAAACCGTTTTCTACTTTTAATTCAAATTTATAGCCGTCAATTCAGCAAAAGAACACGATATTCTAACACAGTTGAACAAATCACCAATTTTTCACGTGGCATGATCGAGCACAGTCGTAGGAAATACCTCCTCCATTGAGTCTCTGCCGTGTGCAGCTCTTATAATAACCCAATTCTTCGTCTTTCTTCCAGCGCACAACCCAATGCTTGTCTCCTTTTCTCAGCCGCGAATATGTGACGCTGCTACTTCTCTCTCCTTCTCGAACTCGACTGAGTTATCT
Source organism: Eupelmus urozonus (assembly GCA_900480035.1). NCBI lineage: Eukaryota > Metazoa > Arthropoda > Insecta > Hymenoptera > Eupelmidae > Eupelmus > Eupelmus urozonus. The sequence continues at coordinate 64,342 of UELX01000170.1, read as the reverse complement.
GTCTTACTTCTCATTGTCTTGGAGCATCCATACGTTTTCCAGCGTAGGTGCATTTGTTCGCCTCCGAAGGCTCGGTGTGGCTGAATTAATCGCTTCTAAGCCCGCTGTTCTCTCCCTGAATGTATTTACTTCGCGTTCAACGAAATGTTTATGTACTCTTCAGTGAGATTTTTGTAAGTGATATTTTATTGAGAAATATGTATAAATTGCTTTTAAAATAAAGATGTGAAATTTATTTTCAAAACTTGATTGAATTTTTTAAGTTGTAGGTATATTCCATGACAGCTTTTATGTAGAATATCTATTATAAAATTTCTATCTTTTTTAGACTTTTTTCATCACTTGCTCTTTGTTTTGAATTTGATTTTCATCTTTGATTATATTAATTTTTTCTGCTCTTTCTAATGAAACTCTACATTTTATTATACTTTTCTTTTAATTTAAATATTTTAATTAAAAAGTAGTTTTTAGGTATTTACAAACCATTTCGTAAAATGGCCAGAATAAATACACGAATGAATTGACAAAAAGCATTTAAAAAATGGTAGCAACATATCAACTATATTTAATAAATAAATATTCATTCTTGCAATATATTCAATAAAAACAATAACTAAATAAGCTATCAATAATCAAGCATCCATACAAAAACCACCCCACCAAAAACTACTCGCCAACCGCCTATGCGCAAAACTCGCTCTCGCAGAGCCCATTAAAAATTCACCTCCTCTCAGCTGAACATTCCGCCTCGCAGCCTGCAGCTCTAGTCCATTTTCCGTCTTCTCCCTTTTCCCTCGGCCGTTCTCTCTTACACCACCGCGCGCGGCTATCTCATTCGCAGCGGCGGCGGCGGCGGCGCGTCGCGCATTCCGATGCGCGCGTATACACACGTACTACGCGATGCGAGAGAGGAAGGACCTCGTCAAGGTAAGCCAGTCATCGAGACGCTCGCCGGCCAGCGGCAAGATCTTGAAATAGCCCAGCCGCTCGCGCGCGTTTCTCTCTTTGCTTGGGCTCGAGACCGCGTGTAGTAGTGCAACGCGCGCGAAATTTTCCGATCGCGGCGCGCGCGTTCCGCGAAAATTCGATGCTGAAGAAGGGAACGGATCGGACGTGGCTTTTTTTGCTCGGCTTGCTACTGGAAGGCGGATGACAGGAAGCCGTTGATATTGAATCTTTAAGAATGCGGTGGGCTTGAGGGGGGTTGGGCTACTGGAATTTTTTTATTTGAGGCGATTTTGCAAGATTTGCGTGTGGGTGTATGGCTGTTTGAAAATCTGAAAATGTAAATATTGATAATTACGTTTAGGTGCGACGGTATAACATAGTTTTACGTTCTATGATTTACTCTTGAAATTATTAATAACACCTCTTAATTGGCGTTTATAATTTCCAGTTTGCAGCCGTGATTTTCTAGTCCTGTTACCGCGCCAGTTTATCGCCGAGCAGATAGCTGCAGCCGCGAAGAGAGCAAATCCATGTCCTCGAAGTAATTACCCAAATGAAACAGCTCGAGCGCGAACCGGTCGTTCGTTCGATTTATTAATAATCACCGGTTAATCAATACCGTACTTACGGCAATTTTGAATTCCTCGCGCGGCAAACATTAATATTAAATAATTAATTCCCGATACGCGCGCGCTGAAATTTTTCTTCTCCGCGTCTGTCGAGACGAGTGACGTCAAGCGAAACATCTCGGTGCAAACGCATTAATGCAAATCGTCCGAATGCTTATCTCTGCGCTTTGGAAAGTGAGAGTTTGCGCGGGGAGTATTTATCCAGAAAAGGCTTTTGCAGCCTTGAAGAAGCGCACCCAGGCTCGATTCTTTTGGCGCGGTGAGCACAGTGACTTGGCTCACTTGCCGAGCGATTTGCGGTTGTTTGCTTTGGAAAACATGTACTTTGTGCTCTCTGGGAGGATTGGATGAAGGAGGTCTTGTTAGCTTGTGTTTATTGTAAATCAAAGCGAGAAAATTCAAAGCGAATTTCTGAAACGCTTTTTAACTTTGTAATTATTAAAACAAATCATGAGAGTACTTCCCGCGTGAGTTGGCTTGCTGCTACGTACTTGTTAATTAGTTTCTTCGTTTAGCTATTTTAATTTGAAATTTTATGTTGTCATCTTATATATGTGAGGGCAGAAATAATTTGAATATGAAATATTAAAAGTTTTAAGTGAGAGATAAAATAAAAAATATAATAATTACTTTTGCGTTTAAAAAATTTACTATCGTGATGGTATGTCTATGCGAACAAATAATGGCAGCAAAGGACACAATTTCAATAAAACCCATATTTTTATTTTTAAAAAGTACAGCATACGATCCCTATCCGATAGCCTATATATACTGCATTTTACCAGACATATTTATAGAAAGCAGACAAATCAGACATAAAGCCCCGTACATATTCAAATACAATCCTTAACTAGCCTCCCTCTCCAAGCTCCGACAAGCGGAAATTCAATAAAAAAAAAATCAAACGCCCGCACATCTGCCCCCCGGCAAACTCTCCTAATTACTCTCTCAAAAAGAAAGCACAGCGAGGAAAGCTCGGAGGCGCGAGAAAAAAAAAGAGCGCCGCCTCGTCTATCTCATTAACATTGGCGGCGTCGATGCTAAACGGGGGCGCTAAGTGAAACGACGGGAGAGATGCCGGCCGTCGATAGTACGCCTCCGAAAGGAGAGTTTGCCGAGCGCGCGCCCGTTAAAAGGACGCTAATGCGCTTGGCGCGACGCGCCCGCGCCTTTGACGCTCTCCGCGCGCGCGCGACTCTTCCTTCCTTCTCGCGCGATTTCTCCTAGCGCTTCTTTTTTTTTCCCTCTCCTTTCTTCCGCCTTTTACTTTGTGATGGAATTTGAGGTGGGCTTTGATGGGGGCGCGAGGAGAGCTAACCGGGCGTGCCCCCGCTGGGAATTTTTAAGGTGGGAAAAAGTGAGGTGTGGGGTTAAGAGTGCAGGAGAGGTTATTGAGTTTTTATGGAAAGGTGTAGGTAGATTGTTTTATGGGAAATTGTTGATGTCTGATTATTTTGGGCAGTATCTACTTACAGTAGATAGCTCATGGCTTGATCAGACACCAATTAAAAGTCAACTTTTTTCTCATGTTTGAATGAATTTAGTTGAAACAAAAAGCGACTTAATTCATAAAAAACAATTTATTAAATCTACTTGATCGTTTTTAACTCTTAACTAAGATATAAAAATAGTCACTGGAGCTCACTTCAAATTGGATTGCACTCTAACGGGTTCTGTCAATTTCATTCGATTGAAAGATCTCAAAAATATACGCCACCCCGTTCATATCAAAGAACAAGTCAATGATTTTCGGAAGTGTTCTATCGTAACCCTAAGTTAAAGGGTAAGGCAAGATCAATTTGCACAAAACTGTCGTTCTCTCGCTTTCGTTTTTGATCGAGATCGCAAAATCGGGGGAGAAGAGAAGAAGACAGAGAAAGAGCAAAGGCCGTGCGACAATTAGCAACTAGTGCTCGCCTCCTCATCGCACCTAAACTACTGCCGGCTCTTAATTGCCTCGCTCACGATTTTCCCGCCGCGGGCACAGATAAAGCGGATGGTGTCGTGTTTTGGCTTGTTTTGATTGTGTTTTGGATTTGCGTGAAGTATTATTCAGAATGAGTGCAGTGTTAGGTTGATGTAAAGAAATCTTATAATTAAAGGTTTATATAGTAATTAGAATATGCGGGTTGGTGCCAAGAATAAGTCTGACAACACTGGTCCATTTTCTACTTTTAATTCTTTGATCTACAATTATACGTGTTTTTCGATGAAGAAAAATAAATAATTCAACTCCATTACAAACTTGTTAGTTCTCTTAGATTTGAAGAATATACATAAATTATATTACTGTGGTATCCGTTTACAAAATTTAATACATACCAATATTACCATTTTTCCCCTCAAAATAGTCCACCCCCAAATAATTAAACCGCAATTACCATATCCAACAAAAGCAAACCGAACGATCCCCGCTCACTCGCAACACCTTTCTTGCCCTCAAGCCATTATACTCCGCTACTTCCTCGCAGCGCGCGCCCGCATATCTCTATTTGTCTCGGGCGACCGGCGCGTCTCCTACTTTCCATTATCGCGCTCTCTCGTGGCCGTCCCTCCCACCGATTTCTCCTCGGCGCTTTCTTGTCCCGCTGCCGCTGCACGATCCATATCGCGTCAGATGTATTTACGCGCCGGCGAGAAGGTGTCGTGCAACAATGTTGGGCGTGGCGTCTGGACCGCGCTCGCTATTCTTTATTTTTTCTGCGCTCTCGCGCGCGCCCCAAGCAAGTGTATCAATGGGGGGCTTATCTTCTGAGCAGAGAGAAAGAGAGAGCTTTGCGAGAAACCGGTGCGAGCGTGTGTCGCGCTTAGCGAATGGCTAATGTATCATTGTGCTTGATGGGAGATAGCGGGGCCGCATTGGTCGCGGCTGGGCCTTTTTTATTTTTCGGCTGGACGATCGGAGATGATAGATGCGATGTCGCGTGATTTAACGCCTCGAGTTAGCTAAGTAAAGGTATTTACACGAGTGCGTTTGGCCTGCGCGAATGTGGGTTTGTCCGGCTGATTTATGAGAGTTGGGCCGATCTGATGCTGAATTGTCTCAGGCTTTGAATTAGGCAATTCTGAGTGAGAAGTAGCCAGCTGTTTCCATTCGACGCTACTGGAATGACCTGGTCCTCTAAAAATCAGACTTTTATATTGTTAATATTCAAGACTGCCATTATTGGTAAACTGCGATTTATAACAACACTGGAGCCTTTCAACCTTATTGAAAACGATCCGGTTTCATTAACGCAAGAATGATAAACCGCTCTCTCGAAATGCTACACCGACCAGTCTATCGGTACCATAATTTACATGCCTCGAACCCGGCGCGCTCGACAATTACAACGAAATTATCATAAAGACTGGAAGTAAGAACGTCCAGGAGACACACCCGACCAGTTCCGTCTCTCTCCCCCTCCCTCGTCCCGAGAGAAAAAAAGGAGCCCGCGCCAGACTAATTGCGAGAGAGCGAAATTAACGCAAAAAAAAACGAACTCTCTCGTAACAGGAGCAAAAGGAACGGCGAAAAAAAGGGAAAACTCAATTATTTTCCAGTCTGCGTCTCCTTACAGGTTTCGCCTCTCCTTCGCGATCTCCAGCTCTCTTAAAGCCATCAGCCATCCCGGGGATCTATACACAAAAAGCCCGGCGCCCTGAGGCACTCGGCTCGCTGTGAATTGTAAATAAGGCAGGCAACGCGCGCGTCCCAGATATTGACACCCGGCTCCATAAAACTGATTTTTTCCGGATTGCTCGGGAGCGCGCGAGCCTCGCAGATGGGGGCCCCGTTTATTGCGGGCGCGCGAGCTGCCTCGTAAATATTCAACGAGCGCGAGAGAAGCCTATATGACCATCCTTGCGCTCTCTCTCTCTCTATCTCTCTCGTGGTTTCGTTTTTTCCTCCCTGTGATTTCTTTGTTTGCTTTTGCAAATTCGCTCCTCGCGTGCGCGCTGCCTTGCGCGTCCTGTTTCTCTAGCGCGAAAGCGTGTTGGATTATTTAAGTGCGTGATTGAATTCAATGGCGGGCGTTAGAATCTTTTTTCGCACGGGAGCGCTCGAAAGTCTTCGTGGGTCATTGGAGACTTATCAGAGATTTTCATCCGGGATGTAATGGTTGAAAAAGTAAAGCAATAGTTAATTATTTTATTTTTACGCCGATAGTAATCAGCAGATTATAAATATCTCGTCGGAACAAAAATAAGCCCTCCCCGAAAAAAGAGCCTTGATAAAACGGATTCCGTTCCACAAAAGCGGGCAAAGCTGGCTATCCTCAAAGCCCGTCAAACCTCGTCGTCGGCGCCATTAAGATCAGCAGAGGCGCTCTCTTCCTCCTGCATTCGGCTATATAATCGACCGACTCTTCCTCTCTCTCTCTGCTCGTCGTCCTCCTTCGTCGAATGCCGCGAATTCCTCTCCTTCGCTTTTCTCCAATGCAATTTTTGACCTTATCGACGAGCTGCCGATAACCGGGAGTCTTCCTCGGAATTCAGCGTAGCTCGCCACCGCTGGCTACTGCTGCTGCTTTTCTTTCGTTTCACCGATAATTGGACGATTGGATTTCCCGGGGCGGGCTGCTGAGAGAGAGAGAGGGACTCTCTTGTAACCTCCTCGCCGTGTCGCGGCGGAATCGACATCTTCGATTAAACTAAGAGTTAGGACTGAAGAGGAGGGATCGGGAGTGAGGGAGATTAAGGGAAAATGGCCGGGGGATTTGTTTGTTCGAGAGATTTTTTTCTTCTTTGATTGTTGAAGTAATGCAAGGGTAATCGTTCGGTTTGTCAAGGCTTTTTTGTAGGTTGGATTTGAAATGGAAATTGATTGGTTTGGAAAGTTTAAAGGAATACTGGAACGTTTTTAAGACACTTGCTAAATGAAATAATTGATTTAATCTTATTCATTTATTTTTTCTTTTATAAGCTTTGGAAATAATGGACTTTTACATAATTGATTCATTTCTTCAAGTTAAAAGAATGCCATTTTGTTTTTAAGCAATCATCTGCTTTAAAATATTAGTCTATTCAAAAAGTGTAATTTACAACTAGTACAACCGTTAATTTAAAAGAAATTCTATCTTTAAATTCTCAAACATCCTATTTTCCATAATTTTACCCCCTTAGTACCAATCATCCTCCCTCTTCACTGCCAAAAGAATTTTCCGTTCAAAAAAATCCTCTTTTCTCCGTGCGCTTTGCGACCGGTCTAAGCGCGCATCGACGTCCCACTGGGCGCGCTATATGGCTCATCGTGAGTACTATCCTCGCTCTCTCCTCTCTCTCTCTCTTTTGAAAGAGAGAGAGAGAGAGACAGAGGGAAATCGAGCGGAAGACGCGCGCCGCGGAAGGCCCCCGGCTGCTTTATGCACTCGTGATCGTCCTTGCGATATTCCCGGCGAATTTTACGAGCTACCCGTCTAAGTGAGCGCTATTTTTTCGCGAATGTCGCCCCGAGAAGGTTATTTATGTATAATGCGAGTACAGTTGATGCGGTCGATTTAACCGTTCGATTGATTTTTCCAGGCGCCCGGCCGTGTGAAGTGGGCTTGGGAGGCTGTTTGTGGGTGTGCGTTTATGATGAGGATTGAGGAAATCGTTTGGAGAGTGAGAGAGAGAGCTAGTAATGGGGAGGAATATGGCGAGCAATCAATTTTCAAGCTGCTCTCAATGGGAGGATCTTGGCTATTGATTGTTATGGGAGTGTATTGTTTATTGAGGAAGGGAGTAACGCGCTTTTTTACTACTAAGTCTATGACTGTTTGATTTTACTGACATTTTCACAGTTTATTATCGCTTTTTTCATTGAAGTGAATCAAGAATTATGAGGAATTTATTGTGTGCTAATTTTCTTTTTAATGTATGCAGTTTTTATTAATGATAAAAGTGTTTACGTATAAAGACAAGTCAAGATCTGCTAATTTACAGCAAACGTGATAATTACTAACAATAAAAATGATTTTACGGGACAATAATTATTTTTTGCAAAACAATATAAACTCTTCCAATAGAAACAATACAAATTACATAAATCGTAAATACGTTGCAGTCTTACGCTCACAATGTATATTCACATTAAACAGTTATACACTTCTTAAACCAGCCCGGAAAATTATTAAAAGCGCAAAAAGGCCACCATCGAGGAAAGATAATTCTATTAGCGCGGAGACCGTAATTACAATTGCCTGATTTACGATCCATTGAAGAAAGCCAACTTTCTACATATGTATATTAATGCGGCTCTTCTCGCGATATACTGCAACGAGCCAGGTATATAATTGAGTTGGCGAAAAAGTTCAATAGATTCAGCTGGCCGAGATGTCTGTGTGCTCGCGTATTCTTTATGGTCTAGCCGTTTCCTCTAACCACACAATGCGTGCAGAGCTAGCTCGGCGGAGCGCGCTTATTAGCAGGTGGAATGTAGAATACTGTATAATAAAGCGACTTGTTTTGCGGTAAATCATCGGACGAACAACTTTTTCATTCGAATCGGAATTGATTTTAGCGCTGTATATCTGGTACAAAGGCGTTTATCTGCGACGAGATTATCTAGATACGATGATTGCTGGGTAAACATGTGCTCCTATTGAATAGTCGACTAGTCGGTTTTTTTTTGCAGTCGGTGCAAGATACGGTTTTCTCTTTTGAATAATTTTTGTTGAATGAATAATTGACTTTCTTGGCTATTTATTTAAATGCAATAATTACGGTTTCAACTAGTCGCTGATTTACGATTGCCTTCGTAATTTAAAAGCCACTCTAATAATAACTCTAATTTATTTTTGCTCGAGAATACAATTTGCTCCTCCCCTTAAAATTAACTGCATTATCCGTTCTCAAAAATTAATTATCACTTCTCACAAGTCAAACTTCAGTGCAAAATTTACGTGGCTTCGATCGGTTTCGAAAAAAATGGGTCCACCGCGGTTAATTGGGAGTCGCGTGAAAGTGTGCCCAGGACGATATTCAGGGAACATCGGGACGACGTTCCACGTTTTTGCCGCGGCGAGACAAAAATCGACCGCCGAGCCCGTATATCATTGCTCGTTAGAAGCATTAATTGACAGCGGCGCGAGCCGCCGCTGTGTTTGTGTAACAACGAGACTGGCCGTTTCTTTTTAAGGAGTGATGCACCGTGCCCTACGGCGACTGTGATTAGAATAGTAAGTTTAGAGGTTTATGTTTTGCGATATAGAATTGGGAGGAAGTATTAAGGCGGTTCCTTCTATGGCTTTACTTATATGTTGAGATTAAAATTTTGGAAAACTTTTTTTTTATAAAGATGAATGGAATTAGATAACGGACGTTTATTGAAAAGCAAATTGGCTTTTGCTATTGAATACAAATAAAACTTAAAAGAATAAGTGCTCAGAATGAAATTATTTGAATAAATCAGAATCTGATATTTTACTCCGGTCTTTCCACCTACCAAGATTAACTAACCTCTTGATCAGCACATCCTCGAACTCGCTCATTTTTATTTTAAAACATATAGCTCCTCTACAAAACAAACCACGATTTATCAACTTGGCATCACCTACAACGTCAGCATCGATGACTAATTTAATTAGATCAAACGCTTCCCCATCCTTCCTCCTCTCCCTCACCCCGACCCTTCCGCACTCGCTTGAGCCAAAACTGAATTTAGCTCGCGGCGCGAGGTCAGTACTCGCTCTCGGGCAGACAGAAAAGAAAGGACAAGCCCAGCGCGCGCGCGGCTGGCCAGTGTGTAAATGGCCGCGAGAGCCGAGGCCGAGAGCGAGGAGATGTCCATTAGAGAGCCGAGACATCGTGACCCAGTAAGGGGCCAAGTGCGCCCGCGCGGAATTCCGTTTATTACGAGAAATTAGCTCTCCCGCCGTGGCGAGGTCGTCGACCTCCACCGAACCCGGGCCGCCTTTTTGCGTCTGCGTCCTTTCGATTCTCGTAAAGGGGATTGATTAGCCGACGAGGGGGGAAGGAGAGAGCGTTGGCAAGGACCGAGCGCGCGCGCGCGCTTCTTGGCTTGAGCGCTCGCCTATTCGATTTTTCTTTTCTCTTTTATTTCGGGAGAGGAGGGAGATGGCTGCGGAGATTGCGTGTCGGCTGTATTGCTTTTCTTTCGTCTGGTTGGGCTGAGATTAAGCTCAGCGATCGGAGAGGGGATGTGGCTTTGATTGCTTTTATTGTTTGAGGAGTAAGGTGAATTTATAAGCGGGAGGAGGGTCGCGTTTCAGCGATATGGAGTGTTGCTGAATATTAATTTCTTGTATGAGCGTCAAACGCCAACGCGCTAGGATAAATTTACTTTGATGCTGCTCGGGAAATTGATGTTTAATGTTTTCTTGAATAAATTAAAACAACCCTAGTTGAGATCGTTCTATTTAATAGCTGCTTAATAGCCGGTTAATAGTTAACAAGGTAGGAAATGGCTAGAAATTAGGCGTTTCGTAGTTTCGAATGGTAAAATTTCTACACGGAAATTATCGCTTAATATTACTTTAAATTAACGCTTAAGTGCTTCAATATTTTTCACAATAATTTTACAAGACACATCCTCCATAAACTTAATAAAGATGCTAATTATAATCAACTCTTCTTATGTTTCATAAATCAGTCCGATTACCTCTTATTTCACCATCTACCAATCATTATCTCATTCCATATATCCTCTCAAAAAACCATCTCATCCATTCCCACAAAATCCTTTACACAACCCGCCGTTAAAACTCAAACCACCCGCACCCAACGACACCGCATCAAACGCATTAAAAAAAATAACCCCAACACTAATCGGCGATCATCTTTCACCCGCTACCAGCGCGCAACGGGGGTGTAGTAAAAAAAAACAGCGCGCACAAGAACGCGGGGCGTGTTTCGCTTAAGTGCTTACATTATTCACGAGAGCAGGAGTCGCGCAGAGAGCAGTCCGGAGTAGCACCTACTTTTTCGCGTATTACGTGTGCGTGGCGGAGGGCGTGTCGACGAATGTTGTCGCTCGCGCGCTCGCGTACTGGCTTATCAAGCGTCGTCGGGGCCGAGCTTTTATCTGATTTTTTTGCTAAGCGCCGAGGAGAGAGTCGGGTTAATTAATTGGATTATTTGCGGAAGGATGGAGAGATTGGGCTTTTTTGAGGTGGGGCGAGTGATGGATTGGTGGCTGGAAGTAATTTTATCAGGTTGAAGAAAGTGGTTGTGTGGTACGCGAAAGAATGTAAGTTTTGAAATGATATGAAAATTGTAATGCACGCATAGATATTGTTGACTTTACAATAATGGATTTGTACATTGAATTAGAGCATATTAGAAAGCTTTCGCGTGATTTTTATTGTTTACAATAATTGGGTTAATCATAAAGTAAGAATAGCCGTTACATGGACCGGCGGCATAAAAGTCCCAAGAAACATGAATTATGTTACAACCGAGCCGGCGGGAAAATTCAATCAACATAAATTTTATTCTTGTTTGTGCGCGCAACATCTGCATAAATAACGCAAACATGTCGGTTTTGTTTGATCAATGCCAGCGATCGGGTCGTGTCGCTCTTTTATGACTGACGGTAATTTCCGCATTGATAATTGTTGCATTTATGTTTATGCATAAGCTATTACAATTTGAATAATAAAGTTATTAAGACGTACATGCCTTTGGACAAGATCAGACAACAAAATCTTGCAAACGATCACCTCTTCTTTATTTTTCAAATAATAAATAGCCCAAGTCCAGTTGTGAAGTCAGTGTTATCGTCTCATCAATCCTTCAACTCGTAATTTCCTAATTGCACCGTGATCGATTCATAACCCAACCAAACATTAACCAACAATTAAATTTGAACAAATCCCCATATCACACTTCCCATCAAACCACACAAAAAATCCCACCCCAGCCCCATAAAACCCACGTCCCGATCCATCAATCCCTTAAAAAAAAAAAAAACAAGCGATCAAAAGCCCCATAGAGACATAAACCCGCTGCGCCGAGCCCTGATTAAACGCATCTCGCCGCAGCCGGAAGCGAGCACGCACGCAGCGATTATTGACGATTATCGGCGGCGCTGGTTTATCCAGCGCCGATCGCGCCCGTCGGCGCAGCAGAGGAAGTCGTTTCGCTCGCGCCCACGCGCTGGAAAAGGCCGAGCGGCGAAAAAAAAGGAGCCAGGCGCGTGGACGCGATTGATTCCGATGTCGATGCCGCGTGGGTGATTAGCACGCGCGCGCGCGCACCGAGAGGAAGTGATATGTTATGCCGTGATGGGATTTCTTTCGGCGCGACTGGAAATGGAGCCGGTCTGTGGGTTGGAATGAGATATAAGTCGAGGGGCTTGTGGAGTTAATGGACTTGTGTTATTGTTTATTGTTTATTGTTTTCGTTGAAAAGCCACGTGTTTGTTGGAAATCTAATCTTGTACATTGTGATGCGAATCGTTTTGTTAGATGGAAAAATATTCAATCATTCCTATGAAGCATGATGCAGCTGGAGCAATCCCGTGCAAATTGATTAATTTTCGCAACGATTCTGACGCAGCTAGCTCCCAGTCTTCTCCGCGCTCGCTCACAAAAGAAACGATACTCTTGACACGCGCGCGGCACAATAAGGCTATTTACGAAAAGACGCTGCGAATATGAATCCAGGCGAGTCGCGAGGGAGAGATAAATCTTCCTTATGAATGCTCGATTCTCGATATGCGCGCGCGCGCGAATCCGAAGAATAATGGCCCTGCAGCGGAAAGCAATGAATACGCGGATAAAGATAGATCGTCGTCCAGGCGCGCCGACGTATGAATCGCGCGCGAAGCGATATTCCCCCGGCGCCTGCGACATCTTTATCCGCGAGAAAATTAAAATTCCCCCGCGAATTCTCGCTTTTTAGCGCGGATAAGATAGACGAGCCGCTCGGCCTGCGCAAGTAGACGGACGCCGGAGTCCGGCTCTCTCTCGGATTATTTGCATGAAGGTCGATTAGCCTCGCGGCCGATGATCGATGGGGACCGCTCGATCTCTTGGAGCCCTCGCTCCTTTTGCGAGGAGCGCGCGTGCGGGTGCATTGATGCTTTTCGTTTTGCTCGTGCGAGAGTGTATGGCTGATGTTTTTTCTTTTGCCCTCGGGAGTAAATTGCAGTGTGCGAAAGGCTTGACGGTATTCTCTTGGCTGTGCTGTGCTGATGTGACGGCGTGCTTGCGGTCTTGGTGTGCTTGGCGCCGGTGTATCGTTCGTTGGAAGTGAGAAGGTACGGGACTTAACGCAGTGACTGATGGCTGTTTTATATAAAGAGACGGTTGTATTTGTAGATGGAGTTTTTAAATTTTTATGTAATTGGTATAGAATGTTGTTGGCGATTTACGTATTTGGTAGACCAATAAGATGCTTCTTTTTAACAGAAAGTTGTAAAGTTAATTTGGTATTTATTACTTCTGCTCGTCAAAATGTATTACAATAAAAATCATTCATAATGAAAATCGCGAGCCATCTAAAAGAAATTTCAAACAATAATCAGTATTGAAATAAAAATAAAAAGTTTCAAGATACTCAAACTAATTTAAAAGTCGATTTGCTCTCTCGTTAACTGAATGTACACACCCCTTCTTCGACAAAACGCTCTCTCTCTCTCGCTCCTCTGCACACTTCTCCAGCTTTCCACCCCCTCAAACAAAGCAGCAGCGAGCGGATACGTTTTCTCGCCGAGCGCTTTTCAAGCTCTCGCCGAGTAAAAAAAAAATTATAAGGAACGGGCAAAATTAGCCTCTGCACCCTCCTCTGCTTCGGCAAAAAGAAAAAACATTGCTCCTCGGCAAAGCTCGGTTCACAAGAGAGAAAAGGAGAGCCAAGACTAAGAGAGAGAGAGAGAGAGAGAGGGAGAAAGCGCCGTTATCGTGTTTCTAACGAGCCAGATGCGAAAATAACGATCCCCCCCTGCAGACTTAATATTTGCTTTCTCTCTCTCGCTCTCTTGCGAGCTGCAGGAGGAATTGGAACGAGAAAGATGGCAATCTCCGCGAGGAAAATTTTATAGCGGCCGCTGCTTCCCCGTCCGCGCGTTCGCGCTAGTTTTCATCCCGATTCGAAAGTAAACTAGGTGCGAGCCCCCGCGCTGAGAGCGGCAGTCTTAGTCCTATTACCGGATATTCGACGCGTGGCGCTGCTGCTACTTTTGCGAGCTTTCGCTCTGCTCGCTTTTCATTTCTGGGCAGAGTCCGCGCCGAGTGCGCGGGAGGTAAAAAATAAATGAGGGTCGAGGCGCTGCTGCTGTTCATTGCGTTGGCAATTGATTTTGAAAACATGTTTTTCTGTTCAATTATTCGCGTTGATTGTCTTCGCTGGAGCTGATGAGTCGTTTTGATTATTAATGACTAGTTTAAGATTTGTAGAAATGTTTTATTCATTTGTATTATTTTCAAATATATTGTTTCTTGAAACATTTTACTAATATTGTTATTCTTCTTTTTGTTACAGGTAAGTTCTGATGATCGTCATTATAACGGAAATTTTTCTATACTCTTATAACGTAAGTTCAAACCCATTCATTCATAATTTAATATGCTTCGATATTTTATTCGCCTAAAATACATTGCAAACACAATTTCCAGAAAACTATAATTTTTTTATAATCCTTTCAACCACTAACGTTCATCATACATCTACCTGTCAAAAAAATCAATCAAATCTCGCGAGGCGAAACTGCAAATTAATAGCTCAATCACCTAGATACTTCCACCACTGTGAACTCTCCAAATATACTCCATAACGCTCCTCTCCCCCCATCTCTCTTTATCGCCTCGTCGAAGCAGCAGCGATGCAGCAGCGATTGTGCCGCTGCCTCTCTTTATTAAGAGCCTTGAATTTCAGTTCTCGAAAAAAAAAGCAAAGATAAAAGTGCGCGCGCTCTCGTTTCATGCGCGTGACCCGCCGGAGTATGAACTTAATTAACCTCCGCGCGCGCGCTGGTAATGTTACGACTCGACTGAAAAATGACGAGTACGAGCGGAGATGCACGTGTATACACGAGAAGAGAGAGAGAGAGAGAGAGAGAAAGATGATTTTATTGCTGCTTCGTGTTGCGAGATTTCGTGAGCCTGATCTCTAATGCGCTACAGCGAAATTATAATGGATCTTTCTCGAAGGTAGACGGCGCAACTTCATTTGCAGCGGCATTGGGATATTCTCATTGAAAGAGGGGCGTAGATCGGAATCTGCGTAACGTGAAATATTGCATCGGGCCGGGATGGTTTTTGCGAATCGGCTTTTATTGTGAGCCGTATAGCTTTCTTTGCGCTATCTGTTTGATTAATTTGGCCTATGAAAGTGTGAGAAAGTTGCTTCGAGCGGTTTATCTAATTATGTAATGAACGCAAGCTGATAACGGCACGTTCCGTGCCAAATTGGATTACATTACAAGATATCACGGTCAGATAAATTTCCGACGCGGTGGGTTTGTCTGGTTTTTTTAGAAATTAATTACGAACTTGTTTAGGAAACACGACGAAAAATGGGCTGGAGTGTTTTATCGAAAATGTACACTGATTTTACGCTTTGAAATGTAAGTCTGTGAGTAACTATAACAGTTTGTGAAAATTAATTTACAGTTGGTATAAATTGAATTGTAATTTTTTGCTGTTCATGAATCAAGTGTCTAAAAACGTTTACCAGTTTGATGGACTTAAAATTTTAAGTGATTTTCTTTCATCATACCTTAGTAAAAGAATTTATTTTGACTCTCATTGCCATGCCCTTGATGTTTGAATCGAAGCACGTTCGATGTCATTTGAAAAAAAATCGCTGCAAAAGGCACTCGTTTATACAGACAACTACCACCGTTCTCGCTTCCAATGAGATCCTAATGGTGGTTCTTTCTACTTTCGCTGCTCGAACGCGTGCGCTCGCTTGCTCGGATTAATTAAAGAGACTTTTATCGCCTTACCCTGAAAAGTAAGATGTTTCCAAGGAAAATTACCCTCGTTAACTCAATTTTGTCGTTTCGAAAAGAATTTTATCGGGGTTGTACAAATTGTTTTTGATCTAGTTATATGAAAATTACATTGAAATTAAATTATTTTACACAAGGGTTAAGTATAACATCTGTCCCAAAAAATGTCAATAAGCAATATTTTTTGAAAAACGCATATTTGAAAATAGTTTCTTACGTTCTTCTCTTAACTAAGTCTCGACAACGCCTTTTTATTCATTCATTAATAACCCTGCTTATCCATTAAAAAAACGTAATCTCAAACAAAATACCACCCAGAATCTACATCAACCAGTTAATCGCGCTCATCCAATTAAACCATTTATCACTTAGCCCCGGTTCCGCGCACGCCGATTATTTACATCCGAATCGATTAGCCCAGCCGATAGCGCATTGATGATAATCATCGATGAAAATCCGTTCTCTCTCCAAGCTCTCGGCGGCATCGGCGCAGTTAACGCACTAATGGCCTCGCGTCCCCGACCTACCGCAAGCAACAGCAGCACACCTCCGTCGCGTGCATTATATGCACCGCTGCCTCCAATACAAGAGCTAGAGAAAGAGCGAGAGAGAGAATGACATTATTATGTGCAGCAGCTCGGGTATATAGCTCTAGGAGTCTCGAGAGCGCGAGCGGGCACGTGCGCAAGTTCTTGTTCGGGATGAGCGCAAGGGAAAGAGGTAGATTGACCGCTCTCTGTGTTTGCACTAGTCGAGACAGTGTCGTCGCCGGGCGATTTACCGCTTTAGCCAATTATCCGCACTTGAGGAGCTCGTGCGTGGCCTGGCGCGCGCACCGGTAGCCGGTGTGATGATGGGAATGCGTCTAGCCTGCGGGAAAGCGCTGGATGGGGAGAGAACGGACTGGATGCCGGATGCGCTGGTGAATACCAAAATCTGAGGAGCGCTAGTTTTGATATGGGGTTCGTTAGCGGGCTCGTTTATTGTTGCTGGGTTGTTTTGCAATCTGATTAAGAGGGAAGATGTTTTTTTAGTTGATCTGTATAGTGTTAGTTGTTTTTTTTTAAGAAATTCTGAATAATTTCACTTAGATTTAATTGTTTATTCTTAAAATTAATTTATTAATTTACCTTTAAATTCACGTGTATCCAGTAATCTGATCACTTACAAAGTCAATATTAGCAGTTATAGAATATCGCGTGATACTCATGATTTGATATAGAAGCCATCGATTATATTGAATGATGGTTCAAGGTGTTTGTCATTGATAGATAAGTGATCTATCATAGATTACAAAATATTTCATAGATAAGTAATGCTTAATTTATCGTAAAGATGTATCAAATTCTATTGCAAATATGGAGGGTGTGTTAATTTTATCTTTAAACAACTTACATACTATGTACAATAATACATTAATAATTTAATCTTGAAACAAAATATCCTTTTTTCTAAAGGAATCTACGTTATCCAAAACCATTATAAAATGCAATTCTCATATATCAAATGATTATATGTTTCAAAACAAAAGATGCGATAAACATAGCAGTCACCATAACTGGATTGGTTTCTAGATGAACGAGTTTTCGTCGTTCAATTTCCTTTTTCACTCTCTTTTTAGCGTAACGCAACATTTCATTACGAATCTCGCGGATCCGCTGAACGATAAAAAAAAAGAAGGTTCACGTACATAGAAACCCACATTTGTAGGTTATCGCGAATTTTTGCGGGTTCCAGTCAATATTTAGTGTACGCGTGTGAAAGTACACGATGCGGGATAACCGCCAATGCTATAGACGCTGATTTTGTATAATGGGCTAAAACAAATTGCGCATGCGTGTACTCGTATTTATGGGTTAGTAGGAGGAAGTTTGCTGCTGCTAGATGTTGTTTAGAAGCTGTTTAGAGATAATGAAGGAGAGAGCGCGTATACATGGGCAGACACGAAGATTCTGTTTACTGGTCTTTTAATTTTCTCCTTTAGGACTTTTTTGAGTAAGCAAATTGATACGCGATGTACAGCGAGAATTATTATCGTAATGAAAGGTAATAACTTAAGGAGATTCGGTTGAGTTCGAGGATGAGCTCGAGTACGTCTAAATGTAATTTGGGCTAGTTAGAAAATTACAAATCTTCGGAGGTGGCTTTCTAAACGTCTTCATAGTTAGTCGTATAAGTGTTTAGTTAGTTATGAAAGTTAGTTTCGTTACATAATCTATGAATTCCCGCGTTAATTTATCTCATTTAAAAAAAGTGTAAGTATTTAAAATGCTTATAAATATAAACAGTAAATCCACATTAATCTAGAGAAAACATTCCGAAAATATTCCAAGCCAATTCTGACCCAATACCAAAGTACGTCGACCTCCATCACTGAAAACGTATTTCACAACAGTCCTCATTTTGACCGCAGCCAATATTAACAGCACCGTACGAGCCCACAATAAAAGCACACTCACCAGCAAGATAGAGCGAACGGCTCCATTTCAATATCAATAGAGTATCACGCGTACTCCCACGCTGCTAGCCTCTATACTCCGGGATTTATGCGAAGATCCGCAACGCGCTTATCTCCTTCTCTTGGCCTATCTGCGCCTCACCCACACGTCAGCGCTGTGGTAGCCGGAGAGCTCTAACGCATATACGCCCATGCGGAAGAACGCGTAGAAATTCATAGACAATGAGACTCACGCGCGCCACTTCCGCCTTTCAGCGCAAGCGTGGGCCTCGTCCTCTGCAGCAGATCTGCGGCCCTCTTTTTTTTTATCACGCTCGCAGTCTGTCCTGGTACACGCTTTGTTCTCTCTTTTATTTGTTTACGCGGCCACGCACTCGAGGCGCTGCGGTAATGGGAAGTAGCTAATTAGTGAAAGGGTTGTTTTCGCTTCGAGCGCTCGCGTGGGATTACTCTTTTTTTTTCGCTTAGGCGAAATTTGGAAACTTGGCTGCATTGTGTTTACAGACGGTTAATTGAGAGGCCCGGAGAGAACCTATGGTTGGGGAAAAAGTCGAGAACTGGCGTAGGATTGCGCGTTGTGTTTGAACTTTCTTCTGTTGATGTTGTTTCGAGTATCGCGGGATATTTGTAGGAGAACAATATGTGATGTTTGAAATTCTTTTTTTGAGTATGTTTTGTAAAATCGATTTGATTAATCGCTTCATTGTATTTTGTTATGTATATTGTTATTGCTTTGTTTGCTGCTATAGATTTGCAGTTTCCTATTACAGAAGTTAGAGAGTCTTTGTATCATTGGTTGTTAATCTTCAGCAATCTGTAGAACGATCGGAGAATGGAACTAGAGATTTTTAAAATGATAGATATTTCTGTAATTATTGTTAAAGTTATTATTTGTCATTATCCAATCTGATACTATTTTTTATTTCTTTTAAAAACGGCTTCCTCGACGAATACTATTTCAACGACTCTTGAATTGTACCGTGCTTCTATAGAGGGCAGCACAACTTGAGCTTCCCAAAGCCAAAACTAGCGAGATCTTAAAAAATCTTTTAATAATGCCAAATTACAACATAACTATGGTATGCTTCCTTATATTAAACAATTTTAATGATTTTCAAAATTGCTACTATGTACAATCCAAAAGAAGCAGTAGCTTCCAGCGTTCAACCGCAAAAAAACCCAGCAGCATCAAACCATCCGCCAAGCCATATCAATTATTCATCAAAAAAGCTCCACTTTATCAGATAATTCGCTCCTCTCCGTCTCGGCAACAATTATCCTATCGAAAAATCACTCGCCAAGCCACTTACCCGTCCTGAAAAAAAGCCGTCTTAATCGGCCTAAAACTACTTCCTCGCATTCCCCCGGTAACAAAAACCGCTCATCCAACCGGGAGTACGAGCAGAAAAAAAAAAGAGAAGAAAAATCGCCGGCAAACTACCAGCCATATATCGACGATTAGCGGGCCGCGCGCGCTGCGCAGAGCTCGCTCGCTCGCGCGCTCAATCGACTCTCGAGCGCGCGGAATTGGAGCATCCGGCTGGCCGGCGGCGCGCCGGTGCAGCGGGTGCACGGCCTCTTTCTCGCTCGCGAGCGCGGAAGCAGCAGCTGACAGGCCGAGTGACGTCACTCTGCAGCGTGGCGCTCTCCGCTCGATACGTCGGGTCACCAGCCAGGACGACCGAATTCGGTGCAGGCGCTCGCTCGCTGGACGACGAACCCGAGCGGTGTTTTTGCCGAGGGAGATGGATGGTGCTTGGTGTTGTGGTTGTGGTGGATTTTGGGTTGGGTTATGGTTAAGGTTTTTTTAGGATTTTCGGTAATTTTGTTGTGAGGTTGTTTTCAAAGTTTGTGGATTTTTAAGATTATGTATTGATTGGTTAGAGTATAGCTCGTTTAAACTCTTAAATGAGAAAGTAAATATGTACTCTGCAAAATTTCGTGCGCTACTACGTTATTTTGCAATAATAACGAATAACGATCATTACAGTTCCTTGCAGGCTTTAAAATTTTCGTTGTAATTTTAAAACGGTATCAAATAAAACGAGACTGTCATAACATCAGAACTATCCTTACTTAAATATTATGTTACGTTAAGTTTCCAAGTTTACTCACGTTCTTCGCTAGTATTAAAACAAACTTATATTTATCCTACTGATCTTCCTTCCAACCGTAAATTTACCTTACACACTCTCTTCTCCGTCACATTAGCCATCCTGAAATTACGCTCCGACCCGCGCCATCCATTAAATGCATGTTTCAGTTACATTTCGAATCCGCTCTGCCGCACGCCTATAATAAAATGGCAAAGATATACGAGTTCCATGAAATTGCCCACTTTTTTACGCGACGCACCTCCTAATTCTCCTCCCCGATACATCTATATCAAAGCCCCCCCTCTCTCTCTCTCTCTTTTCCCCCGAAGTATTCTGGCAGCCAGTGCATTTGCCGCTTAATGGAACGGAAAGACAGTCAGTCCTCGGCGGGCTAACGCTCATTTTATACACACGCACGGCTATGCGGAGTTGGAAAACCGTCTGCTGTATATCTGGAATATATATCTATAGGTGACAAACTTAGCCAATCGACGGTGATCTATTCGCCTGGCCTGTGTAATTTTGCCCAACTTCCAATACAGGGAGAATTCGTCCTCCTCTCTCTCTCTCTCTCTCCCCGGGTGAGCTTTGGCAACTTGGACGCCGGCGACGGCGAACTTTCTCCAACTTCCACGTCCCCCCTTCTATTTCCATCTTTCCATCCGTCTATCTCTTTGTCCCTCGCTCGCTCCGTCCTCTCTCATTTGCCGAACTCCAAGAGGAATCCAGCGCGGGGCGTGGTTCCAGCCAAACTATACGTACCGGGGAATGCGAGCGGAGCTACGGAGAAGAGGAGAGAACCGCTGCTCGATGGCTCGTCAATGACGTGTGCAATGTTTAGGGAATAGCTCGGGAAAGGGGGAGATTTTATGGGGGGTGGGAAGAAATGGATAAGTTTTTGAACAAGAGCGTGTTTATTGAGTTTGAGTGGGGTGAGGAAAGAGAATGTAGGTGTAGTTGTCAGGTGTGGGGTATTTATTATAGGCTATTTATTCATTCGGAAAAATGGTGATTTCTTTCTCCTAAAAATGCAGTAGAAAAAGCCAAAATTTGTCAGACATTGTATTTAACGTTTGAGAGTAGACGAACGTTAAGTATAATTTATTTATCAAATATGTATTTATCAAAACTGATTTGTTTATCAAATACAACATTGCATTCTTAATTAATCATTATAATAATTGCGATCGTTCAAATAATTAATCAATAAAAAAGTTTCTCTAATTAATAAACTTTAGCTTTTTGACAAAAAAATTAATCTTTCAAATATCACCTATATATACAATATTCATAACGCAAGCGCAAAATTATCCTGTCCCAAGAAACATATCTCAAGCGTCTCAAACCCCTTTCCGGAAAAATACGTTTTCGTTACAATTTCACGCAGCTCGGCGCTCGGGCGACAGCTTACATCGTCTGGAAACTCGGCCCGCTGCAGTTCCCGGCGGCTCGCGCTGCAGTTACATCGATCGATGCGGCGCGGCGGCGGCCGCACCATACAGTTATACATCCCAGGCCCTGTGCCCTCGACGCTTGCGCATTCGGCCGGCAACCTTTTGCCCTCCTCACACCACTGCGTTACAACGCTGTAATGCCCGAAAATCAATTCCGTGACCTCCTCCCTTTTCACCTCCCGCTCGTCCGACCTGCACACACACACACGTCCCTAACCCTGCCCCCCTCTACCGAGAAGGAAACGAGAAAAAAGAATCCACGGCGCGTTCTATTGAGAAAGACGAATCGGAAAAAAGGGCAGATTTGCCGAGAGCGCGCGCCGGCGGCTGCGCGCGCACCGGCCGGGAGCAGCAGACGGCGCGACGGGGAGAGAGAACTGCAGCAGCCTCTCTCGGCTCGTTTCAGTCAGCTGGTAGAATGGGAGAGAAAGAGAGAGAGAGAGAGAGAGAGAGAGAGAGAGCGGCTGGCAGGGCGTTGCCCCGACGACTACTACTACTACTACTACGGCCGCTGCCGCTGCCTGCGCGCGCGCCATTCATTACGCGACCGCCGGCAGATATCCGTCTGCGATGTGTACTCCCTTCTCCGTCTATCTTTAAATATCCTCTGTCTTTCTCTTTCTCTCGCTTGCTCTAATTTTAGCCGGATCTCTCTGTCTTTCTCCCTCGGAGCTGGCTCTCTTTCTCATATCGCTTTTGTAAAATAAAAAGTTTTCTCTCTCCCCGCTTCTTTTCCCTTCTTTTTTTTTTTATTCTTCCCCCGTCTGTCTATATGCCTTCCACCGACGAATTGTCTTCCCCCGGCCGGGCTGGCTCTCTTTTATATTCATCTGGAGCAGCTTTGGATATATAGGCGAGACTACTATAGTACTACTACTACGCCATGGAGTACTACGGCCGCAATTACTACGAATACGCGATTAATCCTGGCGCTCGGCCGTCCGTTTGTATCCTCCTGACTGATATCGCCCTCGCGACTTTTCTCTCGCCTTTATTTTTCTTAAACGAGGGTTGAAGCGCTCTTTGAGCTAAACGATTGTGCGGACATTTCTTTTGCTTTATTTTTTTCGCGAATTCATGTGTGTAGTTTGCGAACAAGGACTTAAGGAGCAGTATTTAATCAATAATGAGCTATTGCAGTGGACTTTAATTTGTGTGCTATGGAAAGAAAGGTAGTGTAGATTTAGATTATGAAAATATCGTATTTCGGATAGATTTCAAAGAGTATTAGTAATATTAGTAGTCTTAGAGATTATATTTATAAACAAGACTTAAATAATATAATAATATAATAATTCATATATTATTCTATATAAATAAATTATTATACACATAAATGCATTTCATGGCTTCGTTAAGTGTAAATAGAACTTTAAAAATAATAAATAATTCATAAAAAAAAGAAATAGAATTATAAAAAACCTCGTACTTTAATATTATCTTATAGAAATAAGTACATACATTACTCTGATTTCTAAATGTATTCAAGTCTTATATTGATATTATCTCGCAATTTATTTATTTTAGCATTTTCCAATATAATTTATTAACTTTTATTTAAAAAATTTCATATAAAATTGTAATAATGAAAAAGCTTACTTTCAGAAAAAGCTTGCAAATACAAAAAAGTACAGAGAATTCAATAACAAAAAAAATAACACATGAAAGAAACAAATACAAAAAATAATATGATAAAATACTTTTAAGTTATTCAAAAAAATATTCATTTCAAAATTATTAATTTTATGCATAATAAAATTTATTATACAATACAGTGAATCGTCGAGTTTTTACAACAATAAAATATAATACTACAAACTTCTTTTGACTACTCGAACTTCAGTAATATTATAATGTAGAGTAAATCCCATATAAAAAAACCAGCTTTTACGGTCCTGTATTCATATTTATTTAACATATTTTTGTATTAATAATAGTTGAACAACGTGAAAACTTTGAAACGTTAACAAAGATCATTATTTATTTATTGAAATTAAAATATGTTTCGCGTTTTAACCTGCTTTAACAGAGACAGTCCCTTCTAAAATTTTCCATCATTTACAAAACGTGTAGCGCAATTCCAAATATGCTAATAATCTTAATCTAAATAATTCCTCCATCGCTCTTGCGTCAGCTCGCTGCTAATTATAGCCAATAAAGATCAGCCATCCTCATTATCGACGACTCTTCCAACACTCTCCGCACAAAGAGAAACCAATATACCCTCACACAATCGAAAACAAAGAAAAAAAGTACCCATCAGGCCAATGCCACGTATACAAATTTCCATCGCCGAAAAATCGAGAAAGGGTAGAGTACAGACAGAGAAAAAGATACGACGGTCCCGGTAATAAAGCCGGGAGAATGAATTCTAGGCGATATTATCTACCTACCTAGCAGCCACCTATCAGCGCGCGTCAGAGAGCGATGCTCTCTCCTTTTGTTTTCGACTCTCGGATTAATTCGGGGGGATCGATGCGGTCTTTTATGCGCGCGACGGCACAGCTATTTTACGACAGGTGCCGAACGACACGGGTAAGCAGTTCTTTTTTAGCTGTCTTTCGCGCGCGGAGTTCATTTCGGCTCTGTTTTGTGGCTCGCCGCCTCGACGAGGAATTCTAGGCTTGTTTCGTTTATGCGCTATATAAACGAAGATGAAAAGTTCGGGTTTATGTGGAAAAGAGAGCTGTCGGAGAGATCGTAGCGGTAAATTTATTCGTAGTATACGCGTGGAAGTGGGTAATAAGTGTATTTATGACTTTTCAATGACAATGATACACCTGACTTTATTTTCGATTTAACCCGACAAAGTTGCGAAATTGAATTACTTGCTTTCAATTACGTCCAACTTTCTATCATTCCTTCGTTCTAACTCTAAAAAGATATCCTACAACTTTATAACTCGAGCCACGTAAACCGTCCCAAGAAAAGAAAATCCAACCAAGCTCTATACCCCACGATATCAGCGTCGCCGTCTTCATAAAAGCAGTGCCGCGGCATTTCTCGCGCTTTCACGGCGAGCTGCTAACGAATCGACAGTGGAATCACGAATCCGGCGGATCGTAAAAGTACTCGCGCGTCGGCGATTTCGCGCTGGCGCAAATGCAATTTGTGTCCCGTACTTAAGGCGCATCAGCGAAACAAGTCTTTCTCGCTTCTCGCGCCGTGCCCCGCCGCAATGCCATTTTTCTCTCCCTCCTCCCCGTCGTTGCTCATTCCTTTTTCATTCGTTCAGCTTCTCCCTTCGTTCCACTTTGCTCCCGTTTAATTTTGCCGCCGCTCGTTCTTTATCGCGTTTCGGTGGAAACTTTGTTGAGGCGCTTTCTTGAAAGTAAAGACGAATGATTCCTTTTAGAGGGTCGACTTTTTTTTTTTTTAGACGAAAAAAATGGGGCAAAGAATAAATTGCGCGACTGCGGTACTTACTTTAATGCTGCAAAGATTTATTTAATTTTCGTATGTTAATAAACTTAAGTTTGTTTATTTAACTTCAAACGATTTTTCGCACTATAAAATAAGTACAAAGACAGTCAATTAAAACAAAAGCGAAGCCAACGCATTAGCACTCACTATACAAATTCCTCAAAAGCCACATCGTCACCTCGAAAACGGCTTCATTCCCACAGAGCCATCCTCCGCGCTAATAATCCTCTCTATCCTCGCCCACGCGGCTCTTCCTTCATTTTCGCCAATCAATATTCCTGCCAACTCCCGCGCCTACGCTGCGAGGGCAACTGAGCGCCTTCGGCAATTTGCGCGCCCCGCGGGCTTTCGCGGCTAAATTGAAAGTGAGCTCACGGACCGTGGGAATCGTAAAGCGCCGCGCGGTACAATTTTCACGCGCGCAGCTCGCCCGAGTTTTAGAAGGAAGAGCGTAGGAGGACTCGTAAAATGCGAGCGTCCGCTCTTTCTCTCTCTCTCTCTCACATCGAGGCTCGACGAAATTTCAGAATGAGTGGCGTGCGCGTTACGCCTGGTTATACGAGCTGGAGATTGGCAGGCGCTGGGATGAACGATCTGGCTTTTTGGCGCGGTGAGATTAAAGGAGGGTTTGTGGCTTGGGAGATTTGTAGTTTTTTGTCTGGTTATTTGCAGGGTGTTAAAGAGGCTTGGATCTTATAGTTTAGAATTTAGCAAGAATTCTCTATTCAGAGAATATCTGATTCTGTGGGGAGTGAATTTAGATTGTCAAACTTTTCTATCTTCATAGATTAAATTTCATCATTTATCAGTAGATATTTACTTATGTACTATTATTTATATAAAAATGTATCTTAATCTTACACCAATACATAATATCCATGAAAGTTCAAAGTACACTTCAAAACTACAAATCCGAAAGCAGCTTCAATTAAAACTTCCTCCGAAACCATCTCCCGACCCATCCCTCCCACCCATTTTTCCAAATAACACTTTTCCGCCGAGGCCAAAGTATCACCAAACTAAAAAGTTAAAGCGGAAACGCAAAAAACACTTGTGAACTCGAAACGCCAAAAAACTCAGCGCGCTCGTATCGCTCGCTCGAACTCGCGACACGCGAGCTTTCATTTTTCAGCGCGCCCGAGTTTTCCGCTCGTAGACTCGTCGTCTACTCTCTTCTCGTTTCGCGTTCTACAGAACGCAGAGGGGGAGGCGGACGGGGACGCCATAAAATGTGCAAACTGTGTCGCGCCCGGGCTTACGCACGAGGGGGAGAGTGTAGGTAGCTAAAAACTCGCGCTGCTCGGGACAATATGGCACCGATGGCACGTACATTATAGCGGCGTACACTTGAAGCGACGATAAAACAGCGCGTCGTGTAGAGAGCAACAGATTCGGAAAATGCCGGCATGTACGAGCGGACGGTTCTTTTTTTTTTTGGTTGGAGGGTGGTTGAGGGAGTGAGAAGAGCTGTAGTTGCGGAGATCGAGGATTAATCGATCAGGCCAATTGGTGCGGGATTAATTTCGGGGGATGCGCTGGGATTTTATTGGGGTTGCGTGTCGCGTATGGGCCGAGCGGCTTTATAAATTTCGATGCGGCTTGATGCGATTCGAGATAAAATTGGAACTGTAGCAGTAAATATCGGGGTGATTCGTGGGAGGGGAGAGGGGGATTAATATTCGAAAACAGTTTAGAGACTTCGTGTTTGGATTTTTGACTCTAACGAGCCAGACCACACACGGCTTGTTCTACTTATGGCGCCTATTAGGCCTTTAAAGTAACTGTACGCGATGTGTAATGGTTCGGATTACAGCTGCGATTTTACATGCAGGTGAATTTCCTGTATCGATACGATAAATGTGTTCTCAGATTGAAAACTGTGTAATTAACATTTTTAAAAATCATCTCTTCATTACGGATCAGTTTCCCAAGTAATAACTCGAGATGCAATTTTTGTAAACTGTAAGCGATATTGAATATTTATGAGCTAAACATGAGTAACTTCCATTCGAATAAATGATTTTATTTATTCTAATAGTTCTCATTTAACACACACACTGACTTAATTAAAGTACTCAATCGAAGCAATATCATAATCAGATCCCTCAGACAGTTCACATTAAATCCCAATAACCCAACAATCCACCCAACAAATCGCCAACATTTCTCCCAATAAAACCAAATCCAAACGCTCGCCATTTTTCCCCTTTACGCCTCCACTATCAAAACACACGACAGCCATAGTCGCGCCAGCGACTCTCGCGTAATGCATCGTGTTAGGCCATTAGCCGGGCGCTTGCGTTTAAAACGATCGGCCGTTCGGTTTTACCGCTAGCTCGCTCGTCCGATTAAAGCAGGGGCGGCCTATTGTTTCGCGGTGGCGGTACTCGCCCACGGCGATATTATACCCGGGCTCTTTTCCATAATCGCACGCGCCAGCGAGGAAGTTACTTTATTATTGCTCGCTCCCCGCGCTGTGGCAGCTGCTGCGTTGTTTCACGATTTTCTTGGCGCGAGAGGGGGAGGGGGAGGGCTGCGCTTTCGAGCCGGTGAGTTTTCACTTTATTAAAGTAGATTTTATTTTTTCCGATTTGCGGGCGTGGTTTGTTTTTATTTTTCTTCGTTATGGGGAGAAATTCTTGTCGGAGGATTAACTTGAGGATTAAAAGTTGGGTGGAGAGGGAGGGGTAATTCGTTTATAAAGTTTGTTAAAATTTTGTTTTGTCCTTAGTTTTTAATGTTTTAAAATTACTTTTACGCCAGATTTTTTGCTATCAATATTTATTATGCACCGACGTTGGTCAATTATTTTTGCTATTGAAGAGAGTCGGAAAATATACTAAATAGTTGATTACCAAGTTAATTAAAGAGTTTTAGTTAAACTTCGCGATTGTATGAGCATCAAAAAAGTCATTCTTAAAATAGCGGTTTGTATTTCAAAAGCGGTCTTAGCGCTTCTGTTTCATATTCATTTCGCACATTAAAGCCACGCAAGATTTTCTTGAACTAATCATCAAATCGCTCTTGCTGTCGTTTTCCATTTACATAATTTTACATTTAAACATCAAACCTAGATCCTACAAACTCTGTTTGACTTTCAAACGAAATGAGAAACTTTGAAAACGAACTAACAAGAGATATCATATAGAAGAAAATAAAATATATCATCTTATAAAAATAATAATCATCTATTATTTATAAGTTTACTATATAAACTTCCTATTTTTTGTAAACTAATTTTTGTTTTATTTTTCTGTTTTAGGTGAGTTATATTAAAAATAGACCTGCATATCACGGTGTAGCAGTTTCAGGTTTCATCTTTCTAATATAATTAACCAAGCAGCGCATATTAAAAGAGAAGTATATAACAAATATAATGATAATCTCCATTTATCAAACAAATATTTATAATTTATCTTTTTTATTTAAAAGATTAATGTTGATTTGATACTCCTTGTTATTGCATAAAAACTACAATTTTATACCTTTAAAATTTATCATATAAATCTGTCCTTGTTTCACCAGGTGACCACCATTAATAACAACCGCAAATTAATTTTCTTAATTACACGCCAAATTTTATGCATCGTTTTTCTCCACCCGGTGTATGTCCGTACGCTCTTGCACTCGTTTTTTCCTATTCGCGATCCGGTTTTATCCCCCTCGATTCCTTCGTCCTCTCTTTAACCCTGCTCCTCTCTCTCTCTCTTACACACACACATACACACACACATACACACACACACATATACACACACACATATACACATACACACAGATACGTATTCACACTCTTAGGCGACAGACCATTTTCCATTCGTGGTTAATCAAACGATCGGTTTACTTAATCGACATTCTCCGCAGTTAGCTGACTTCTCGCCAGAATGTGAGAGAGGGAGAGAGATGAATCGATCTCGGGCCGTTTAATACCCGCGCGGAAAGTGATTTTTCCCCTTTTTTTCCTCCGCGTGTGTCGTGTCGCACGAATAATTAGCGAGTGATTGTTAAAATTCCTGCAGCGGGTATCTTGATTGTATCGGGAGATCGATCGTGCTCAACTTTTTTTCGAGGTAAGTGGAATTCGATCGCCGGCTACACCTGTTTCTGCTCTTTTTTCTCCTGGCTCGGTATTTTTTTTACTCTGGCTTTTAGAATGGCCCTGGAGGATAATATTTTACTTCGACAGATGGAAAAATCACGGTCTCGCCGATAAAAACACGTGGCACGCGATAGTTTTTTTTTGCGCCAGATAGCATTCTCCTGATAGGGACTGTATTGAATTGTTACGCTTATCTGGACTATTAATTACCTCGAAAAAATTTTCGCTGTTTGTTTTTTGCGAAGATTTTTTAAATATATTACAAATACTCTACAGGAATTCGCTTTGAATTCCGCTCGTGCGAAAAACGCTTGCCGTTACTTAAAAAATCTTGATAATCCTAAATTTTGCAGCAATCAGAGCTAAATCGGAATCCCATTTAGAAAGATAAAAGAAAGTAAATCGCGGTGTAAAGCAAACAATGAGTGAAATCCGAAACTCCAATATAATTCGAACGAGCTGGCTCTTCTCTCTTTCTTTTACTGAGGAGCTTGGCCCTGCTCTGTGAGCGGTACTCGAGAAGAAGAATAAAATTTCAACGAAAACCGAGAAAGTCGCGCTTCTTGGGTTCACGCAAAGACATAGTCTTTTAAGAAAAGCTTAAGACTTTAAGTATACAATTCAATCCTCAGGGTTTAAAAAATATTTGAGTTCAAAATCTGTTATTATGTACTTTTGGATAGTCGGTTGAAGATTACGGCACTTTTGCGGTTGTTATTCCTGTAATTAAATATAATAAATTACTTTATGTTGAGATATTTACTTTGCAAAACCTTTTGTATTTTTCTAAACTTTGTTAAAAATTGCGCAAAATTAGGTAATTAGCTTAAATAAAATTTGAAAATAAATTTCAAAAGTTTAAAGGTAATTCAAAGTTAACTGCTAAGACGAAATTTTTGTACTTAAAGGAACGGTTTAAAAAGGGGAAAAGAGAAGTGGGAGTTTAAGTTTTAAGCGAAAAGAAAGTAAAGTAAAAAAAAGCAAAAGTGTCTAGCTACAAAAATATATGCGTAAGAGAGGTTTTTAAGAAAAGCTTAAATATAAAAATTAAAAGAGCAAGTTTTAAGATATTATTATTAATCATTCAACTTCATTAGCTTCCTCTTCTGCAGATTAATAATAAATATCGAAAAGTCATATTAATACAAAATTGTACGTAGATACATAGAATATTTTTCTCATATCTTTAAATCACTTAAATAAATAAAGCATTTTTAATCATCGTTCAATTAATCCATAAAACGCAATTTAAATAAACGTTTAAAATGAATTTTTCCCTCAGCCGAGCAAGTAGCGAGCGGATCTCTTAAAAGCAAGCGAGAGAAAACAGAGAGTGGAAGCGAACGGCGAGGAAGGCCGAAGGAGACAAAGATAAAGCGAAAAAGGAGAAGTAAAGGAAGAATGAGAGTCCAGAGAGTAGCGTGCGGCGACGGAATGACAAACAGCGGTTGAATCTTTAATCTCTCGCGACGCGGGGATATTAAAGTTCACGAGGGCTTGTGGGCTCTGCAGCCACTTGGAATACCCCGCGCACCGTGAAATGGACTTTAAGTTTCGTCTCCCCTCTCCCTCTCTCCTTCCACTTCTCGTGCAGCGTGTTCCTACCTATATAATATCCAGCAGGAGGGAAAACTCTTCGCGCCTGGCTCTGCCTTTCTTTTCTTTCTTCCTCCCTCTCTTTATTTCAGTATAACCACTTATACGCGGACTCTCTCTCTCTCTCGCGCGCGCGCGCTTTGATTTTTCATTTTAGCTTATCGCGAGGGAGACGATAAGATCATGCTCGTCGCTCTTTCCTCGCGCAATTTAGCCTCGTAAACTCGAGGCGCTCTTCCGCTTTTCTGCGCGCAGTGGGAGGGGAGGAAGAAAAAGATAGAGAAGGAGCCCACGCGCGGGAGAGAGAGAGAGAGAGATCAAAACGTTCGTTATCGCGCGGAGCACGCGTTTGTGTTATTAGTTTTCGCTCGGCCCTTTTGTCTTCGCGCTCGCGGCACCCAGAGGTTTTATGAGCGTGTTGTAGCTGGAGAGCTGAAGGAGAATTTTCAATGGATGTGCGATTTGTTTTTGCTCGGGTGTCCGTCGTTAAATTGAAGATAGTAATGTCGAAAAATAATTTTCCAATTTCAGTTTTCGTTGAAGGGTGTTACTTTTCGTTATTATTAAACTATTTGAATATTAGTAAAGTTTTTAAAGGATATATTTAAGGATATATAAATTTTTAGTATTTATCATATGCTGCCTTCATTAAGAAGTTTTTACATGAAGATGAAAAATTTATTTAAAGTTATAGTGAAGAACACTATAAATTTGCCTACATCTTAGCTAGTTTTGATCGCGATACCAAGAATTATCACCGTACCATCAAATCTCGCAAAAACCCACCTTTATCCACAACTTTATCAAATGCCTTATTCATAATAACACGCGCTACTACATTCCCCCCACGTTAAGCCTCGATTAATCGTTAAGCATTAATGTTATATCGTTAACCAACACATATCCCACAAACGCATTCCGCGCTCATACCCCAGCCGCGGCGCTAATTAACATAAGCCATGAATCTTCCTCTTGCTCTTAAGAGGCCTCAATGAAAGTATATCTCCGTTAATATCGCTCGACTCGCAAGTGCCCGCGAGGGCCGCGCGCAAACACGCAGCGCGAGAGCGAGAGGAAAAAGATTCATCGAGATTAATTGAATGGGAGATTTATTGGCGCGAGCGCAAGGAGAAAGGAGAAAAAAGGCTTTAAGACAGTCGTCGATCGGCCTTGAACGCACGCACAGCCGGCGATTATGCGAGGCACGCGCGCAGAAGTAGCTGCAGTGCGATCCTGGAATGCGCGCGCATTCGGTGATACTTTACGTAATTGAGGATCGGGGCTGCCTCGGCGGGGGGAGGTTTATTTATGGATTTTGAAATTTCTTTGGCTCGCGATAGGATCTAATGAAGTGCTTGGCGTAGTTAAGTTGCGGTATTGGGATTGTGGGTTTTTTGGTTTGAAAAGTTTTTTTTTATTGAGCGAGAGTGAAACGAGGAATGATGGCTCAATTGGCTTTGCATTTTTAATTTTTTTGGAAAGATTTCCATAGAAAAAAAATTAATACTAATTTGAAAAATTTGTTATTTTTGTTTAATTTTATTCTGCACTTAAGTGGGAGAAGTGAAAATAATGCTTAACAAGTAATGCAAAGCAAAATAATTCTAAATATCCAAAATCGATGCAGTAGTAAAAGTCGCGGTTTAGACAGACAGTGCCTTCAAGAAATTATCTAATATAGCTGCTTTTGATACCAATCATTAACAAAATAAAATTAGATAAATAAAAATATATTTTAGATAATTAAAAAATAAAACAATCTTGCCATTCAAAATTTTAACAAAAATGAAAAAGAAAAATATGAATCTCTAAAACATTTAAAAATATTTCCATTTAAAGCAACAATCAGAAAGTCTGTACAACAACGAGCGCAGAGCCCCCTTAAAAGCCAAATATCGCCCTTTTCACTGCGTAACAATATCATTGTTACCCAAGAGAGCTCTCCAACGAATTAATGCAACGCGCACCGGCGCTTATCGGCGAGCGTGCGAGCTTTGTCATCGTCGTGCTCATTGTCTAAACATACGGCTCTCGCGCACACTCGAATCGCATCGCCGTATACATCCTCTTTGTGCGGCAGCGCGAGGCAACGAGGCTATCGCACGCGCCAGATAAATCGCGGAGTCCGTGCAGTCAGTGTCCAAGAAGGCAGGGGGGCTTGTTTCGTTTTAGTTTTTGGGATATTGAGGTGAGAAGTGGAACGAGGGGTGGAGAATTGCTGGAGGTAGAGAAATGCGAGATAGCCGCGCGGAAGCTTTTGTTTTGAGATGGGTAATAGTATTGTGGAAATTGTTATATTCGATTTTAGATTTAATTTAAATTTAAAATTTTATTAAATATTTGTTGTCTTTAACTACCAAAAAATTATCAAATTTTTAAATTAAAAAAAAAGAAAAATGTTAATATTACAGATATAAATGTTTCTAAATTATTTATACATTTATTTTATCACTCCATTAGAAAACAAATCAAACTTTATTCAAACTCAGCCCGCAAATATATCAAACAAAACACGGTTAATCCCTATCATTGCCGCGTCCCTCACTCCGTCCGAAGGACAACCATCCCGTTCGCGCGACAATCGCCGTCCTCCAATGCACGATCTTCGCGAGGCGCACGCATTCGATAGGGCCAGCAAAGCCTCTTCTCTGCTCTCGCGTCCTTGTCTCAGGCGGCTCTTTCAAGGTCAAGGTCGTTTGCTCGCGCGCGCACCTAAGTACAGCGAAGGATGAACGCTCGCGCGGGAAAGAAGAGCACGCAGAACGAGATACACGCGCAAAAAGGACGAGTGCGATTCTATAAATGGCAGCGTGTAGCGAGCCGAGAGAGAAAGAGAGAGAGGTTATACGCGTGCCTTTTGTGGACGAGGGGTGAGTCCTTTTACGAGCTAATGAATTTCGAAGCAAGGTTTTTTTTTGGTGCCGATGTTTTATGGCTTAATTTTCTAGAGGTGTGTGCGAGCGATGCGATTTTTTGTGGGTTGTTTTTGTAATTCTTATTTATTGAAGATGAAATGGTTAAATAATGTATTATTTCAGGCGAGGTGTTATTTTTTGTTGATGAATATCATGAATCCCAGAGAGTTGTTATTGTAAATATTTATTATTACTAATGTAATATTAAGCGATGTGATTTCGAGCATGTCATTTATATCAAAACCTTTAGATTTAAGCATTTAATACTCATCTAATTACTTATTTACTTATGATTTCCATCGATCAACTACTTTTTCCTTTCCACCCTACCACAAAAAGAAATCACCCAAACTCTATCTCTAACATCAACTATTCTATTTATTAACTCACAGAGCCCTACTAACCATCCCGAACGAAGCCGAAAACAAAGCATTAAAACTCGATCTCCTTAATATCTTGAACCTCCCCGTAGCGGCAAAAAGCCATTTGCAGCGATTCGCGCAACCACGCGACGTGACTATAAACGTCAAACGTATCGCGCGCCGTCAATTATGCCCTGGCGTTGAGCGCACTGCTTGCGCGCTCGCCGTTTTACCGCTCGCGGCGGCGAACAGCGCGCCCATAAGTCCTCGGCGTTTCTTGCGACTCCGGGGGGCTTTATTGCGCCAGAGCGCCGAGCAGTCGTAACGGAGCGTTATCGCGTAGAGGCGAAATGTTCCCTCTCTCTTCCACTCGTTTGGCTTTTTTTTTAGTAAGGACGTATGTACGTTGAGAGAGGTAAAAAGGGTTGTAAGTTTTTTGAGATGAATGGGGTTAGATCTAGTTTATTTATAATTGGGTTTGAAGTTAATTGCGGTAAGAGACATCTTGGTGAAGTCTTTGGTTGCATTGCCAATCGAACGTTTAAGTTAAGCAGTGCTTAGTACGGTTGGGAGTTGGATGGGTGACTGATGGAGTACACCAATAAGGACTTTTTTTAGCGGTCTTGTCAGGCGAGGGATATCTTTCTGCCGTCTATTGGTCTTGGCTGAGCTTTATACAGTCTGACCAGAATCGTCTGTTTCTACTTGCTAGCGAGGTTTTCCATGAGATTACTATCGTTAAAAGATAGTTACTTATTTAGTAAATAGTTTCGAGTGTTCAGTTACTGGTTAATTATAAGCTTTTCTAGGTTATTTGGAATATTGAAGGAGGTTATACCGTTAAAATTATTAACATTAAGAATTGAATGAAATTTTAACCAGTATTTAGTCATAGTACAAGAAAGTCACAGTTAAAATTTGGTGACAATTCAAAGTTTGGAAACCGAGAAAATTCAATGTTTATTTAACATACGTTCTTATGGGAAAATAAAGTTTTTAATGATATCTAAATAATGAACATTAAGATTTTTGCAAAACTTTAACGAGAGATCAAGAATAAAAAATTGTAAATTTCTAACTAAAATTTGAGAGAATTCGCGGGAGTCCCTTTTTGGTGTAGTTTAAGAGTCGTCTATCAAAATTCTAAACGCGCTAAATGCTGCTTAATTTGAATTAATCAACCATGCAATCAATGACCTCTCTAACTACCTTTACAATTTTGTCTTCTATTAAATTATTAATATCGATAATAAACTGTTCTATTTTTCATTTTATTAACATGTTGCAAGGTCAAATCGATGAATGAGATATCAACAATCTCCAGTGTTAGAAAAATTTTCTTACCGCACTCTAATACATTTCGTATTGCTTTCGATTTGTCTCCAGATCACACGTAAACTTGCACCTCAGATGACCCTAATCAATCCTTCTTCATTCATCTTTTTTTTTCTCTCTTTTTCGCTTTTTGACACAAAATACCAAAGCCCCGTGAGCGAGCGAACTATGTGCAACATCACCTAGACCCCGGTGTACTCACCCTTGACCTCTTTTACGTTCACTGCCTCGCTCTTTTCCCATCCGGCTTAAACAAACTGCTTCACCCCACGTAGCCGTCGTTGATATGGTAGGAAGGCCTTTAAAATAAAAGACGACTCTCGCGCTGCGTGCGGTATGTACTTTGCCTTTATCAGGCTTGGAATATCCGATGTATTTATTGAAATTTTACTGCAGTCTCGTTGAATGTGTCGGGAGTTAGTGGCTTATTGTAAATGCTTGCAGATGTAATGGTTGTAAGGGACGTTTATATTTATTGATACGAAGCTGAATATAGTGATTCGTTTGGCTGTTTTGCATTTAAACGAGCCATTACACGGGAAAGCAATTATTGCTCCGCCAATTTTATGATTGGCTTGTAATTTGCATCGGTTTCAATGATTCTTTGTTTAAAGATGAGAAATGTAAAAAAAAGAAACATAATTACAGTACGGTGTACTGTACTCTTATAGAAAAATTAAATATAATTACAATGACTAATTCACTGTCTACTAATTAAATAATTTTATATTACTAATTAAGAACTGCTTATTTCGAATTGTAAGGCTTAAGTAATCGAAAATTTTTTCATTAAAAATTATAAAAATTAAGAAGTATTTACTTTTTGTTCCAGGTAAGCGTCAAAGAACTTGCCATATTTTTGGTATATGAAGCATATTTCAGGTATTTTTATTTAAACTGTGTCAAAATTATATTTTCTTAAAGTTATTGTGTTATGATTTGACTTATTTTCGCATATTAAAATGCTACTCTTGAAATGTTACAATTTCAAAATGAATTGAAAATATAATTCTTAAATATTTTTCAATAAAAGCAATATTAAAAACATTAAAACATAAATAAATTTGTATTAATAAGCTATATGAAACTTTAATGAATGTGACTATTAAAAATACTCTATTTAATAAAAAAAATGACAAATATTTATGTTATATATATGTTAATATTTATGTTATATATATGTTAATATTTATGTTATATTTATGTTAATATTTATATTTATTTATGTTTCAATGAGGAGCCCATTCTAGCTATCTTAGATGAAATGTCTTGTCTTTTTTGGTATCATCGTTATGTGTTCTGCCATAATAAAAACGAACGGGTTCTGAAAGGCCGATAAAATTTTATTATATTAATAGTGCCAGACATAGAGATAGAGACAATTTTCGTTGGTTTGGCAAATAGCTATTTCTACCATTTTATATATAAAAAAAATAATTGTAAACAGATGACAATAATTGAAAGATTTCGCCATACCTAGAGTTAGCTTTGTTAAGAAGTTCCTTCATTGGAATTCACTTTATTTCAAATAATCATGTCTATTATGTAATTAACACTTAGACTAGAAATTCAAAATCCATAATTCACTTTTCAAGTGTTCCAAAAAAAAAAGGAATTATTAACCAAAAATAGCCATACTTTCATCTCTGACTTCTCCAATCGGAAATAAATACACCCAATTTTCTCGTAACTTGCTTATCGATCATCTGCCGTCCTTGTCCCTTCGTCAACAAAGCCTGCAATTCCAGCACACCAAAGCCCTTTAACGATCCGAAATAGGTCATAAAACACGTACATTCCCGCCCACACAAAGTGAGAGAGAGGGAGAGAGAGAGCCGATCGCGTCGTAAACGCATTCCTCGCTAACAAGCAGCAGGCAGCACGTGATCCTCTAGCTCTCTCGGCTTTTCTCTAATAATAACCGCGGAGCCGTACGCATTTGCATAAAGAAAAAGCACCGCCCGCCGGTGAATCGTGAGGCTGACTCTCGGGCAATGGATATATACCTATTCAGAGAGAACGCGAGGAATTCCAAGAGCAGATAGAACCAGCCATCTGCGCGCGCGTAAGTGTGTATGTGTGCTC
The DNA here is from genome assembly GCA_900480035.1 of Eupelmus urozonus. NCBI lineage: Eukaryota > Metazoa > Arthropoda > Insecta > Hymenoptera > Eupelmidae > Eupelmus > Eupelmus urozonus. Next base: position 27,063 of record UELX01000170.1, on the reverse strand, counting down.
ATGGGGCTATTTCCAGCAAGAGCAAGAGTCTGACCTTGATCCTGACCTTGACATTGGCGGCGCAGACCAGTCGGTGCTGCTATACTGCTGCGCTGGCTGCTCCCTTATCTTTTGGAAACATCGAAAGTCTGGAAGCGGCATGGCGCGCGCACACAGGCATGCTCCGTTAATTGCTCGAGCTGTTTTGCCACTCGCTGCCTTACTATTAGTGCGTGTGTGTTTGCACACGGACAGATTGCTCGTCTTGGTTCTCCACTAGTTGATTAGCGACGATGACCTGGGTTGTGCATTTTGCTCTGATTGGTATTTGTGTATGTTGATGCATGTGTATATCTTTGAGCCCTCAACTGTGTGATATCAATTTACAGCTTATTGAACAATGAAGATAATTTCAACAAAGTTAATCTAAAATCTGGGATTAGCGTTTGTCGGATCAAATTATAACTAGATGTCGCAACAACAAAACTGTTTAACCTAACATTAATATATGTAATAATAATCTATTTTTGTTAATCATACGTAAGTTATTTTCTGAAATCCATTAGAAAATTAAATTGATACTAAATAAAAATTCATCACAAATTGAGCTTTTAATAAGACCAGCTAATGTCATTTATGGACATATACAGAACTATTATGATGAAACGTGTGTGTTCTATCGATTACATCATATAATCTACAAGCTTATAATAACTATCTTTACCAAATACCAATAAAGTAAATATAGGCAAAGATAGCTATTTCCGACAATCCATATCTGTCAAAAATATTTCTAGCATCATTGCACCTTCTTCCAGAATAACCGTAATTCTATCCCAATTATACCACGTCTTCGCCTTTCTCCCAGCTGTTCAATAAAACAAAATGCATCGCAGAACAGTTTCCCCTTACAGATACATCGGAGTATCGCCGATCGAGAATATGATAAATTATCAAGCCATCAATCAAGCCCGTTCTCTCTCTTCCTCTGTCACTTCCACGAGATCGCTCGACCGACAGGTGATCGAGTGCGCGCTGCCCCCCCCCCTCCCTCCCCTCCCTCAACGGCTCTTCTAATCAGAAACTTAACTTCCGTGTTTCGTATGTCCGTGTTTACCCGAGCTTAACGCCAGCCCGGTGAATGTTTGCAGGCGGACTCACGAAAATTGACGCTCGGGGGTTCGGACGCCTTTTATTTTCTTCGTCGTTGTTTTGTGTACGCACTCGTTCAGCGGGATTACCGAGCGAAGCGTTTCGAAGAGTGGACGATGTATTTCGGTATACGAGCCGATGAGCGAAGTGTCCCCCTACTTATTCCACGGTCCGTTTAGGTGTGTGTATGTGTGTGTGTATGTGGGTGTGAGAGAGAGAAACTTGGAACGACAGACACTAGAAGCACACGCCGGGAGAATAAAAGCTTCCGATGTCTTCGATTTCCCGTCTGGTAATTGAAGAGCCATCGTAAAGGCCGATCGATTGGGTTTGTTTTTTTCTTTCCTTATTTTGTTTTTAGGAGCAAACGAAATATTTAGGGGATTAGAGTTAGAATCATGATGGTATTTGTTTAATTTTTATTTGGATTATTTTTATAGATTTAATAAAATACATATGTATATGATAAAATTAGGTATTTAATGATAAAAATGTAAACTTTCATGCTTAAAATTTATTTTTTATATTTACATTCAAATATATTAAGTTTCTTCTTTCTGATAACTTTTCTTCTTTTTAGGAACAAACGAAAAAAAAAAAAAATATTTACAAACAGGTACTAAGAAATAAAGCACAAATAATTAAAAAATGCTAGCTACTAAAGCAATTATTTAAAAGCGTCAGTTTATGCTTTGTCATTATTATTTTCAAAATCTAATGGACCGACAAATATTTTATCCCATTCTTCTTGAGTAAGACTTCCTCCTGTCGGATATTGATCATCTTCAACAGAAATGTCACCGCGATGAGGCTAAAAATAATTAATTAAGTAGGTTATTTATTTTGGATTAAGAAAATATCTAGATCTATTGTAATATACTACATACTCGCTTAGTTTGAGCTTCATCTTTATTTTCATCCTCAAAAGGAATATCACCACGGCGAGGCTAAAAAAAATGTAGATTTTTTATTTTAAGAATGGAAATATATTATACTATTATAGTATATTACATACTTGTTTAGGTTTGGCTTGATCATCCTCTACAGAAATATCACCGCGACGAGGCTAAACATAATTAAGTAGGTTATTAATTTTAAATTAAGGAAATATCTAGTTCTATTGTAATATACTACATACTGGCTTAGTTTGAGCTTCATCTACATTTTCATCTTCAAAAGGAATATCACCACGGCGAGGCTAAAAATAATTAACGATGTAGATTTTTGATTTCAAGAATGAAAATATTTGTTTATTATTATAATATAAAACATACTTGTTTAGGTCGAGCTTCTGAGTTGCTTGGATACGAAATAACTATTGATACTGTAAACAAATTTATTTATTAAATGTATGATTTAATATATTTAAGTAATGACAAATAATTGTAACTGTGTGCAATTCTTACAGAAAAGAATGAAATAAAAAGTTTTAAGACACTGCATTGTGACGATGGAATCAAAAGTTTCACACACTAAATTGAATTATTAAAACTGACTAACAAAAATTGGTGTATGCCAATAAACTTTTATATGAAAATTCAACTATAGTTTACGTCATATCTAAGACTGTTCGTCAAACATTTTCAAGTATTACTTGACAAATATAGTCAATAAGCGAAAAAAAAGTTTTATTCTTTTGAAATATATTAATTCAAATGTAATTTTTCTTTATGGCTAATTATATTTACCAAAGATATAATGTTTAATAAAATTTCTTTTTAATCATATGTATCTTTTAAATTTTAACGTTTAAGACGTGCAAACACTTTCGAAATCAACTTCCGTGGAAAATAATTAAATTATCAATAATTGATTAAATAGACGAATATCAATAGTTATCATTTGTGACAATACCTCTTCTCCAATATTTAGATAGCGTCACACGTGGCAGTTCTTCAAGACGAATATTTGAATTCTCAACTTTAATTCTTTTAACTTTAATTTCGTATTTATTTTCATACACATTTATTTTCATCTGTTCAGACAACACTCTATCATCCCGGAAAGCGTAAAGTCCGAGAGCACAACGCATCCCGATATTCCAAATAGATTCCCTCCTCGCGCCTCCTTCTTCAGCAGGAGTGCAGAAGACGGCTAATAAGTTGCGCGCTCTCCGGGATTCCTCTGCAAAACGGTTTATTATTAACTGTCATCCCTCGCTCGCGCGAGCAAGGAGCAGATAATCCGCTCAGATTTCCCCTACCACATCACGTCGTCAGGCCTTGCGCGAGTTGAGCATTTCGGCAAATCCCGTAAGCTCTCTATTCACGGTTACCGCGCTCGGGGTTGAAGGGAAGGAAGGACGGAGGCAGAGAGAGAGAGAGAGAGAGAGGTAGAGATGATTCGCCTCCGGGAAACGCCGCCCGTGTATATAAGCCTTGCAATCCCGGTGTGAGAGAGGAAGTAGAGGAACGGCCCATCGGATGACCCACTTATTACGCTCGGCTGACTCTTTCTCTTTTCAGCGCTGCTGTTTTCGCGATGTCGTATTCGTTTATTTTTTTTTCTAAGGGTAGCTGGGAGGGTGTATTTCTTTTTCTACTTGTGTTTAGAGACGGTGAAGAAAGATTGCGAAGCTAATGAAAGTGTGTTTTTGGAGGGGGGTTGAGGTGAGATGAAATATGAAAATGTTAATAGTTGAAGATGGGCCAAAAAGGCTATTGTAATTGTTTTTAAAATTTAATATTTGTTTATAAGTAACTATTTTATAATCTAATAGTCTTCAATGTTTTAAAATTCTTTTGAAATTATATAAAGAATATTTGAAAAATTGTGAAATTTATCGCCGATCTCTTTTTAATAAAATCTTATAATGCATCTATGTTATTAAGCAAAAGTTAAATTTTGCTTTCAATAAAATGCGTAATCAGGAATATCAATAGCACGTTACAGTAAATCAGTTTAATTACGTCAAAATTCATTCGGAACTACAGAAAGTCACCACTCGCTTATTTAACTGCTCATAAAAACCAAAAAAGTGCTAAATTCCAAGAAATATCACAGCAAGCCCCTTCAGCAATCTTGCCTCCCGACTTAAGTCATGAAAATCGCTCCAAGAATATCGCTTCAAAAGAGATCCGCGCGAAAAGTGTAATCGAGCCGGCAGCCGTCGAAGTCAAGCTCACGACGCCCGTAATTCGCTCATCTCGTCTCGGGGGCCTCGAAAATCGTCACGGGGATTTCGCGCGGCGAAGCAAGATGCCTCCCTACCTCGAAAATGAACTCTGAAGCGTTCGTGGAAGACGAGCGAAAAGTGTGGGAGTCGTCGACGAGAGAGAGAGAGAGAGCCAGAGAGAGATAATCAGATGGCTCGTTCTTGCACTACGCCGGGTAAAGTAGATTATCATAAATAGCAGTTGTCGAGAAAGCGAGAGCGGCGCGTACTTTGCATTTTTAGACGGGACGGGCGCTTTTTTGCTCGCGGAAAATTGATGTTAACGCTTTTATAGGGGCCGTTCGTTGGACTTTTACCGTCGTTTTAGAGTGAATTTTTGAGGAAGTGAAGTTTATAGATGGTAATTTGCGCGCGCGACGAAACATATCGTTATTTTAAAACGTTCAAATCAGAATTCACTTCTGAGAATTGATCGCACGCTTGAAAGATTCTAAAAAATTTTCCGCTCCAATGCGCACCGCACACACATCATGCAAACAAAAAGTTGTCGAAGGGTCTGAGCTAAAAGCTGTATTTTGAGCGTACACAAAAAAGACCATATTTTTTGTACACACAGCGGAATGCAAGCTTTCAAAAAAAGAATATAATTCGTGCGTTTCGCTCTTTTTAAATAATTAAACGATGCTTCTATCGGTGTGTTATATGCCTCCCCGTCATGCATATGCAGTGGATCTGTCTGTGCAAAAGCGGTAGATGTGTGCTAGTTCAAGGTGCGTTCCTCTCTGGATATCGTGCCGCGATATCTAACCGTACGTCATTGATAGAGAATTCGCGCTGCGCTCAGCGTGTGACTTTATGTTCCGCATGCGTCCAATTATTTCAAAGATAGTCGACTGTAATACGCTCAAACCACTACTATGTTTACGTATATATACCCTACACGATTTACCAAATACCCCATTCAATTTGTCATAGTCTTTTACTTCCCGCTGAATTTTTCTAGTTTCCACTGTACAATCCATTTATCACCATTCCCTAAATTTTTCCAAACACCCCATGTTTATTCAATCTAACCCAGAGTCCCCGAATACCGATCTATTTTCTCAACTGCATAAACAGGGAATAAGTGTAGCGGAGGAAAGCCGATCGAACGCGCGCTACATGTAGCACCTTCGGGCTCTGCGCTACACGCGCTGGCTCCTCTCGCGCTTTGCATACGTGCAGCCGGTAACGGTGCGAGCGTACAGGCAACGAGGGTGTGTTGAACCGCGACTAAATAAATTACGCCCGAGTTATGCGCTTATGCAAATTCCAGCTGTTGCGGAACAGAGCCGAAGCAGTAGATTTCAGTTACCCGCTCGTTCTCCTCTTTTTTTTTTATACGCTCCTCGCGCAAGCGCAAGAGCTGATCTATCTCTGATTTAGGGCTCGCTCCTGGCGGAGAGCACAATTAAGGTGTAATCAAGTTTTCAGAAAGAAATATGCAGCATGGAAGTGGATGGGTTCTTATTGGGTATTAAGTTTTATTCTTGGTCGTTTATTGAAAATTTTTTTTGGGTAGCTATAATGAAAGTAAACTAAAGTTTTATTTCTCGCCGTTGGATACTTAATTAACCGATTCCGGGTAAAAGTTGGGCGAATTGGGAAAATACCAGCAGCGAATAAAAGCGAACGCCCTTTTTCTCTCCGACCGGATCGCCTGAGTTATTTTCCTTGCGGCTTCCAAGCCGCGTGCCAAGTGCCGATTGCGCCTTCTTTTTCGTCTATACCCCCTCTAAGAGGAAGTACCAGAAGTCCCGGAAAAAAAGCAGAAAGAGAAAGAAAGACCCAGCGACGTAAAAAGCGATTAGGTTGCTCGTGGTAGTTCGGCTATGTTTCTCTTCGGTTGGCTAGAGGTAGTTTGGTAAAAATATTTAAGGTAAGGTAAATGCCTTACTTTATAATTATTTATAATTGTATTAATGATAAAACCTGTAAGTAAAACAAAAAAACTTCAAAGATATGATGTGCAATAAAGGTATTTTTCATCGTATTTATTTTTTAAATTTTCACTTATAAAAAATTTAAGCTAATATTTACATGATAATATCAATAAAATATATCTATAATCATTGTTTAATAGCATTTTATTTATTGTAAATTGTATGTGTGCGCTTCTTTTATCTTTCTAAAAGAGAATACTGGAAGGCCCAGGTAAAAACAGGGAAATGAAAAACTAAGCAACGCGATTAGGTTGATTGTGATAGTTCAGCTGCGTTTCTCTTTGGCTGAACAGAAATAGCTTGGCAAAAGTGTTATCTACTAATTATTTTTTAGCAGACATTCTTCCGAAATGTATGATAGAGTTGATTATAAAAGTTTTACAATTCGCAGTCGTGCCTTATTATCTATGCATTTTAATTTTTTAAAAGAAAATTAATTTAGTCAACAAATTACCACAATTAATTACTTCTTGATAGTTTTAAAACTTTTATTATATCATCAAACATTCATTATAACTGTAATTTACAATTTTATAATAAGCAAACATCTCGGCATCACATTCCTTTTTTTAATTACTTCTTCGCAATGTTGATTCGCTCATCCTCATCCAAGAGAGTGTAAAAGTGTATCTAACTTGATTACTTCTCAATTACTCTGCGCGCGGCCCGCGTTGGCTCGTCCTTATACCCCAGTCTTTTTTACCGTCGTCCGCTCCCGTTAAATTTTGGACGCGTGCCCTTTCCGCTTATATGCGACACGGCGATTTAATTAAATTCCCTTGCGCGCATTTCTTGTCTAAGTGCACTCACGACCGTAGAAGAAACCGGGACGTGCGCGAGCTTTAAGGTGACGTCGTAATAAATTTTGATGACTCCCGTAATATTAGCGATTTTATAATTTCAGCGTGATTAATTGTGATAATTTTGAACTCGTCAAACCAATCTATATTTACCAAAAATACAGTCAAACTAAACGTAAAACTTTAAATCTTGAAAAGCGTTGCTATATCCTCTACTCAGAATTAAAATTAATCCCGCAAAACCGACAACTAGCGCGGTAAATCCGACCCAACACCAAACAATCTAAAACCACTTGCGTCTAATCGTCATTACAACGACCCGATATCGCGCCTGTGTACGTTACTCCGTGAAAATTGCAAAGTAGAGTGGCAGTTTGGCAAAGTTCTGGCCCGCAATATGACTGCCAGAATTGCCATGGTCAATGTACCACGGAAAAATTATCCTGCAGTACGTTGGGCTCCGTTTGTGTCTGCGTATACGTGTGCGAGTCGTATACGTATACGAGCGCGTTTGTGGAAACGCGCAAGCGAGCCGTGCGGCCATTACTATTTTACACGTCACTTGAGGTTTTCTCGCGCACGCGCGCAACCTCGCCAAATACCCTTTTTCATCTGACACACGAGGTTAGTTGAGCTTGCTGCACTTCCTGCAATGAAGATTTTAGGCAGAAACGGGACGTTAGAACTATTCGCGTGACTGTGCGCGTATCCTTACGCTTAAAATGGATTAGCGCTCTTGTTTTTACAGTCCTTTCGCTGATTTAAGTAATGGCAAATGCAACTTCATTTACCGTAATCGAAAATAACGAATCTGTGCGGCCAACTTCTTGAGTGAGGGCGAGTGTACATGTATGTGTACGTGTGTGTTTATATGCGTGCACATGTGTGTCTGTGTGTGTGTGTGTGTGTGTGTGTGAGAGAGAGAGAGAGAGAGCTGTTTAAATGCACGCCGTCGGCGCGGTAATTACCAAAGTGCAGCCGCAAGAGCATCGCTCAAGTACGAGTAACCGCGCTGGAGAAGCGTGCTGCAGCTTGCCAAGCTGTTACGGAGTTTCGGGAAAAAGCAGCTTTCCATCCGCGAACATAACTCGTTGTCCGGACAACATTGCTTGCACTTTTCATACTTCCTTAAATAAAAGAAATCGAGCAAATCCTATTTTACCACAACATTCTTCAGCTGTTATCGAGGAAAACGGAAACTCAACTGTCATCCCAATTGTCAAATGGCAAATGCATCACTCTGTATTGTGTACACACATCTCGGCTCATTCCGTGCACCGCGGGCTAAAAAAGTACATTTCCGCTGTGTCATGTATGTAGCACCGCGACGCTATCCCACTCCTGAGCCGCGCAGCCGTCGATTCTCCTCCCCGTGTGCTCCGTGCAAAATTTACGAGCTACTCCCCGAAGGGTCTATAGCAGACCATCGCGCTCTCTTCACACTACAAAAGTCTCGGCCGATGTAAGCCTCGCGGCGTCAGATTTTTTAACTTTTAGGCCGAAGCCGTCGCTGTGACGAGCTTGTCAGTCGCGAGAAGTGAAAAGTTTTTATAAAAAGGTTGGCGTGATGTTTCCAGAGTGCTTTTCAGATTTGTTTGTAATATTTTTTATTTATGCAAGTTTTGTTTTCAATTTTTTTTATATATAATAAATAAATTTTTATATATAAATAAAAGCACTCTGGAAATTTCACGCCAAACTTTTTTGTAAAAACTCTATAGAGTTCCTCCCAATGAACTTGGTTAATGACAGTTCTTGAGATGCCTTGTTTACAATCGATGTCAACATTGTCTTTCACATCCACCACTTACTTATTCTTCATAATCAAGCCAATGTTTTTCATCATTCAATCAATACCTTACCTAATTTCACGATCAAATTCAGCCCTCCTCCCCTTCTTAGCTCGAGTTCTTTAACACATCGTAAAAACGCAGCGCCAGCAATGCGGTATGCCAAGAAAAGGCGCGTGTAAGCCCACTTCGTAAAATCGCGTCGCATTTGATATCGCTGAAATACGCAAAAAACAAACAGATGGGTCCACCAAGATTGGCAGTATTCCACTTGCAGGAGAGAACAAGCGAGCCATTACAAGCCGAGGGGACGAACTACTTCTGCTCGAATAGATGTGCACAATCGTATTTCTTTTTTCTTTTTCGATTGGATTTTTTTAGGGAGGAGAGGTTGAGAAGGTTTATTTATATGTTAGGTATATTTGATATTTTGAGATTGCGAGGGTGTGGAATAAAAATGATTCTCTTGGAATGAGTTTCGATTACGTATGATATTGGTTAGTGGAATTTTAATGATGAATTGTTTTATTTAATTATGTGAGGAGTTTATAAAAATAGCCAGAAAAAGACAATAAAACACTGATTTGTGAAAATATGCATATTAAAATTAATATAGTTCTTATTACCTTTATTAGTAAGAAAATTCTTAAGTCGCGCATTAAATTTATGTAAAAATATTCTTCCACATTCAAGAAACAATAATTCCAAAAGGAACAGTTACTAAAAATCCTTACGCGCTTTTAAAAATCACATTCATTCTCTCCCTCTCTCTCTTTCTCTCTTACTCACGCTTCTCTCCATGCACCCGCGCCGTCGTATATTTGCACGCACAATGGAGCAAACAAAAATCGCAGCCTGAAAGAGCTCCCTCCTCTCACGAATTTGCGGTATTACGCTTTGAATGAAGAAACGCGAGCGTTCCGAAAAAAGAGCCCGAAAGAAACACAGGCGCGAACGAAAGACGACGAAAACACAAAACCCCCAAGGCGCTTTCCTAGATCCTCTCGCGTTTTTTTCATAATATATATGCATGCTCTCCTTTATTTTTTTTTCCTTTATTTTTTCGTTTTGACGCCTCCTTTTGTTCGACTTGCGCACCAATTCCCAGGTAGATCCGCTTAGTGCGTAGAGGAAGATTTAACAAAGGCGGACTAGCGCCTCTCCTGACGCTTTGCGCTTTTTAGTGAGGAGAGGAAGAAGAAAGGGGGCGTCTTTTGTTTTGAGAGAGAAAGAGAGAGAGAGAGAGAGAGTGAGAGAGTCGATGAAAGGATTCTTTCGAGGTTTCTTCAACTGCGCTCGGCGTTGTTTTATTACTTGCAGCTTTAACAGGTGTTATTAAGAGAGCTGTATTGAATGGCCGAAATTGAGTTTCAAAGTGTTGTTTAAGTGCGCTGCTATGTTGCAAATGCTTTAAGGTTGCAATTTGCGGTTTGGAGAAGCGAATGTATGATGTGATGAATATAATTTTGTAAGTTTCTTAGGCTTAAATTATCTTCGAAGGTGAACATCTGCGTCTATAAACACACACATGTTCAAACTTCTTAAACTTTAACCTTTGTTAACAGATATTTTTTAGCAATAACTCAATAATTATCTAAAAATTACCCTTTTCTGCATTAATATCACCTTGAACAATGCCAATCCAAAAATTATAATTCCACATTGCGAAAACACAGCATCGCCCCATCGTAAGGCCACCTCACTCGGGTCCCTTTTTTTTTTGTGCCTTCCAAACTCGAAGGCCGCTCCCGAATTCTTTCGGATCACATCGTCCGGACTGAATCTTAATTAGATTTCGGGCTCTCGCGCTTTGTCTCTTCGCGCGCCTTTGATTCACGAGCGCGCCGGCAGCCGGAGTTTCTCCGTCGATGCAGATAGACATCGGCTGCCGAAGGTTTATCTTCGTAAAATCTGCGATTTATGCAGGACCCATCGACGTGCTCTGCCGCTGCCGCGGTTCTGTTCTCTGAGATTCATTAATTTTTTAGGCCGCTCGAAAGGATTTGATTAGAATTTCAGAACGCGAATGGATTGATCAGCTGGGGACTGCCGATTAGTTCGTTCGGGCTGATTGAATTTTTGCGAATGTTCAATCGGGATGAGCTTTTACAGAAGAATTGACATTTCCGTTATTTATAATGAGCTAGAACAGCTTCGGCTTTTAAATTAACTATGTTAATTATTGCTTGTGTTGATACGAAAAGAGAAATGTTTTTACAAAATAAATTATTTTCCCGCGGAAATTATGGAGCTTTATTTAAAACGTCAAAGTGTGAAAAGTAAATAAATAATTGCAGCTATACATCATCCGCCTGAAATTGTAGAGATTTCTACGTAGCAGGATCAGCGCTATAATGAACTAGTGAGAAAATATTCTTGGAACCTATAAACGAGCAAATCCGCTTATCTAAAATAGAAGCATTAATTTTCTCGTTATAGTATCTGTAGTAGGAGATATTATATTTTACAATGTACTAGATTTTGTATCAGATATTGCTGTGCTTAAAAGTAATTTTGAAACATTATTGGATAAATATAAATATATTGCCAGGAATACAATACAATTTTTTCATTCTGCAAAAAGTGTCACAAGTGTCACGAAAGATTGACATCTTAATCATAGCATTCCAGATGGTATTTCTGATTTCATTTATATTTTAATACGATTGCAAACGTTCAATATACTGTCACTCAAGTCAATAATTTCCTTGTTCTAGAAATAATTTATTAATTATTAAAAAAATAATTTTTGATGAAATGGAAACAAATTTGTTACTTTTATCTAGACAAATGAATCCGAATAGAAAATTAAATAGGCTCTAATCAGCGCATTATACGTAAATAAATTGTGGCAAATAGTTTATCTGATAATTAGACCTTGCTTAGATCTTAGTAAAATTTTATAACATCGAATAGTTTCGTTCTCAAAATTTGCAAAAACTCTACGGATCAGCATATGCATTAACAGTATCAACAACTGACCTTTCTAATTTGAAAAGTTATAAGCTAGCATCTTACTTTCCTTTATAACCAACTAGCCCCTCTCTTGGCTACTTCGATCCCTATAAAAATTACCGACGCACTATGCATAACCAGCAAAAACTCTATAACGAATTCTCGCTGTCAGCGCGGCCGACAAAAAAGACATTTTCCCACGATTAAGCGGCAGACGGCCGTTAATACTCGCGCGCCGCGTACCTTATCATCATACTTTTTCCTCTTTTTCTCGAGGGCCCTCGCGTCGCCAAAATCGCGCCCCGTAATTCGGTAATTCGGTAGGATCTCATTACGAGCTCCCGGCGCGGGTGCAATTCATTCGCGCAGGATTTACGGGCAATTACAGTTCCGGCCTTTCGGAATTAGCGCGCGCGAGCGCGAATACTGGCTTCTTCCTCTTTTCTCTCCTCTCTCCTTCTCTCCTCTCTTTCTCGCCCTCTCTGGCTGCTGCTTCTAGTCGTGCAAAGTAAAACGATCGTTCTTTGGAGGGAAAGCCCTGAAGATGTGCGAGGAAGTATAGTCTGAGATATAGATTTTGATGAAGAAAAGGATTTAAAACGGGAGAACATTGGAGTTAGATTATTGTTTCAATTTATAGTCTTAAGACTATAAATTGTTAGTCTTGATTTTGAGTGAAGATAAAAATAAATTTCCTGACTATCTAATTTTTTTCGTAAAATTATAATTTTAATCTGACTCTTTAATTTCTATCTAGTTAAATTAATAATCATTCAAAACAAACACACTTGCATCATTCAGCTCAACCCTAATACAACCACGCATCCACTTTCGAACTGACCCATTTTCCGCGTTAAAAAATCCGTCTCATCGCGCACTCAAGCCACTCTCAAGTCACAGTCATCCCCAGACTGCGTCTGCATCCTCGATGCATAATGAGTCGACGGCTATTATAAAGGGGGTCACGGGGTGGCGCACATATGTACCCACACAAACGCAGCAACGCACACGTATACCCACTTCGCATTCACGCACCCATACCTCTTTTTACAATCCCGTTTCTCTACACACAAACGTTCGCCCCTGTCTAAAAATGCTAATTTTATGTGCGCCGCGTCGCGCCGCAAAACACATAAGCGAATAGCTTTCTCTCTCTCTCATGCGCGCGCTCCAAGCGCCGGTAATTATACCGAAAAGGATGAGCCGGCGCCTTTTGAGGAACGCACTGAGATACCTCTCGCGATTCTCATGAATTTACCATGTGGGTATAGCCCTCGTTCTCGTATGATTTCTTCTCCTTGGAGAGGCATGGGACTTGGAGGTAGAAAAAAGATAGGTGAAGGAGGATCGACAGGTATACGAAGGACGCGGATGAAAAAAAGAAGAGCTGGATGCGATATGGTAAATATGGTAGAGCGAGCTGCATTGGACAATGGGTGGTTTTTAATGACATTGTTGCTGTTGATGTATATTTGATTCGTTGTATTTTAAAAAATTTCAAATGATAGAAATCTTTGTTTTTTACTTTATGTTTTGCAGGTAGGGAGTTATAGAAAATCAGCCATAAATATTTATTATTATATTGGAAATGTTCCTTATGAATGAAAAGATAATAGAGATAACGGATTTAATCAGAAAGTTAATAAAGTTTACTGTACAACACTATTTATGTTCTTATCATAATGACTTTTATCTATTATTTTGAATAAAATAATCTGGTTAAAAAATATTATTGATGAAAAAAAGCTACTTTTTTTAATTTAACATTAAAATACAGTACGTACTTAACAAATATGAATATATATTTTCTTTTAATTAAAAATGCAGATCATAATATGAATGAAAGATCAGATTTATTCAAAAGTGCATCATTGAATCTTAATTAAGCAGAACTGAAAGGATTGCGAGATTTTTTAGACTAAGCTTCAACGCTTTCAGTTAAGTCTTCATCTCTTTATTCGAAGATCAGTTTAGTATTTTATATTTTAATAAGACGCCAGGTAGTCGTGGAAGCGAACGATTAATTAAGTAGTTTCTGCTTTCTGAGAATATCATTTTATTCTTAATTTATTAAGCAAGTCACGCTGGTTTTAAAACATTTTATCTTAAATTACGTAAATATATTTTTAACATTATAGATTTTATATTTATTCTTCAAAATCATTGTTTCTTCATTAAATAAAAAAAATCATAAAACTTTTTTTATTCAAGAAAAAATATAGCAAATTCTGCTAATCTAATTGTATGCGTCATTTAAGACAGAATCATAAAACCCGCTGGCAAGTAGCAAAGAAAGCAAAAAACTTTGTCCCGCCATTCCATCCAGAACGTTTTATCAACGACCCTCATCCAACAAGAGCTCCACGTACGGCGTCTCTTCCGGCATTGCGCAACGCGTCCGCGCAGCATCCCGAAAACTGTATTACGCTCCGGACACTCGGCTCTCTTTTTTTCTCTCCCGATCTCTCAGAAAATCGCGGCCGGAAACGCTCCGCATTTACCAACGCTCTCGCATCCTTCTCGCTTTATACGCGCGTGCACTTTACGATTTTTTTCCTCTCTCTCTCTCGCGCAAGGGCATCGATCGGCTGGCTTCGCGAAGTAGAAAGGGAGAGGATCGGAAAAAAATTAATGGCTTCCTCGGCTGCTCCCGCCGCTCTCCCGTAGTTAGCGCGTTTCCCCCTTTTTGCGCAACGGAAGAAGGACTGCTACTGCTCTCCGTGAAAGTAAAGTGCACGCGCGCGTACGCGCACGAAAGAAAGAGAGAGAGAGGGGAAAAAAAGGATCGGCGAAGATAATTGTGGATAATCATATGCATTTTAGCGACCGGCTAAATGATACGGACGCGCGAGCTTCTGCTGCTGACGAGTAGGTACTGAGCTCTCGCTCTCTTTCTCTGTCGGTTCAACGAAAATCTCCGAATGAGCTGTTTTTGCGCGCTCCTCGCGGAGGAATGCATTTTTGCTCGTAGCTTCTTAGTTTTTTCTTGAGGTGATCTGTGAATTATGCAAAAACTGTTTAGGTCTGTGAGGTGATCTTATTTTTTAACGATAAGGATTTTTTTTTAAATCGAATATTATATTGTTTTAATGTTGTCTCGTTAAATATTTAAATAAAAGACATAGTTGATACATTTCGAAGTAAAGCGTTTTAAAATTTACTGCAACGAAGCGGGTTAGAAGTTATAGCTTGGTACTTCGCATAAATAAAGTTCCAAACTGATAAATTTTTAATGAGGCGCGTTTTATAACAGGGGCCAAGCCGGCTGACTACAAAGATACCGAGGAGAAACTTTGTTTCGGCCGTTAAGAAAGAACGCATGCATAATAACGTTCTCGTTGGCTCCAAAAATTAATTTGCAGTTTAGAGCGCCGAATTAATATCCTCAGCTTAACACAACTAGGATTAGGATTCTTAAGTAAGAGTTTTTTTTTTTTTATAGGTCGTATAATTCTGCGAGCGTCAGAAAAAATCCTATATAGGTGTATTATGCAAACTAACTACATGTATTCACCGTAGATATTTTTAGCCTACGAAATCGAAAACCAGTTCCCTACTTATCCAAACAAAGTCTACATTACAGCTGTTCTTAAAAAGTGATAAAAAAATGTAAAATACTCTGTAAATAGATCCAAAGAAAATCTACTATCCGTAGGCACAAAAAAGTGTTCAGTTCTCAACGAGGACCCTTTCATTTCCGCTTGCCTAGGAAGGCATCTATAATTAAACGAAAGAAAATCGGCGCTGCCCGATCAAATTTTTGCGCTCTTGGCGCGGTTTACCCGCTTGAATTCGTGGCGTCTCTTCCTCTCTTCTTTCTCTCTCCTCCTCTGTCCGGCCTTTGGAATGCCGACGCTACAACAAGAAGATCGCGATTCGATTCCCCGCCGGGGTAGAGTGGGAGGCCAGTAATGCCAAGAAGCTCGCTCCTCTCTTAGCAGGAGTGGAGAGTCAATCGAGGCAGCGAAGAAAATAAATAAAAATCGCCCGTGAAAATTGAGGGAGCAAAAAAAAAAAGGGAGCAGAGCGGGACGATTCTTTGCCCGGAGCGAGAAAGGAAAAGGAGCTGCACGAAAATTAGAAAACGAATGGGTAAAACAAACGGTTATGAAACGACGAGAGGAGAGAGAGAGAGAGAGAGAGAGAGAGAGAGAGAGAGAGAAAACGTTGGAGAAGAGAGAAAACAAGAGGCACGCGGCCGGCTGTTGCAGGCACTGTCTGTGTGTATACGTGTGCACGCGTTTACGTCGGTGGTGGTAGTCAGCTGTGGAATGCCGTGAATTCGCGCTGCGCGGGCTCTCGGGAGTTTCGCGCGCCTTTTGCACGAGGATAGAGCGAACAAGAGAGCACTTGTCTCTCTTTCTCTCGTCTTGGAGCCTTTTGATAAATTGTTCGAAATTGGCGTTGGTTTTTTAATTCAGCTCGAGGATTTTATTACCTGTTTTAATAGCGTAATGAAATTTTAAATGAAAAAGTTTTTTAGGTTAATTTGGAATTCATTTTTATAAATGTATAATAAAATTGACAAATATGCTGTTTATATTTTTATCTAATGCGGTAGTAGATTACAGTACAGAAACGTTTGTCTTATCAACTGGACTGGTTCTACTTAAAATATAAACTTCCTTAAGCAGCTCTAAATGATTTTACTTTTGTTTCTTTCCTTTTGTCGGACTAATTTATTTCTTGATAAATTATGTATACGTAAATTAATTTATTGCGTGAGATTAGCTAATAAATTTTGTCTGTCTATTAAACAGACGAATACACCTATGAAATATTTATTTTTGGCCTTTGCTAATCGCTTGGCTTATCAATAAAACGTTAACCAACCGTAAGGAAAATGTTCTCCATTGTTCTTAATTACTTTATTTACTATAGTTTACTATGTAGTTAGTTTGAATAGCAGTTTTAGAAACATATATTCAAATCGTCATCGTAAAAAAAAATCTTTTGTTATAACAATATACGTTCTATGTAATTATTAAAAGCATACGAACTATAACTATCGAAAAACTATTAGCCGAAATCTAAAAAAAAATGAGGAACTCAAACACTTTTCGCAGACCCTCGCGCCATCTTACTTCAATTTTTTGCTCTCCTCGGCATTCCTCTACAGCTCGACCCACCGTGCAAAGCGGCCTCTCCCCCTGGCCCCTCCGAAAACCATTCAACATGCTCGCATTTACACCGACTTCCTGCCCCCGAGAGCAGTCCGAAAAAAAGCAAATCCACCCACGCGTTAGCGCACAGCCCTTGCGTCACCGGGGCAGCCATAAATCGCGCTGCCGGAGCGCGGGCGCAACTCTTTCTCGGCGCGTCTTTTAAAAATGGCGACGCCGAGAGCCGAAACAAAGAGACCGAGAATCGTCATAGGGCTCCACCGAGCATAAATTGCTATCTACGGGCCTGGCGCACGCACACGAGCAAGCGCGTATACGTATATGGGTAGAGAGAGAGAGAGAGAGAGAGAGGCTCGGGTGACCTTGGCCCGCCGGGCATTAACGAGATTTCGGCACGTGCGCCGTAACTTTCGGCGAGCGGACTATAGCTGCCCGTCTATATCCCTTGGATGTGTATAGTGCGATACACGCGCTTCTCTCTTTTGCGCGCTCCATTTTTTTTTTTTGCTTGATTCGGTGTATGGAGAAAGAGTAGGAGAGAATGATAGAGAGAGAGAGAGAGAGAGAGAGAGAGAGAGAGAGAGAGTAAAGGAGAGATGGTTGAATGCTCGGGCGAGTGGCGCTGCTGCTGTCGGGCGAATAAAGAGAGATTTATTCCGGATCTTGTAGGGCTATATCCTTGAAAAGTTCGTGCGTACCGAGGGCGTCTTCGTCCCGATGTGTGTACCGTTTGATTGCCTATGTTGCTCAAGAAGAGCGCCTTTGATGTTGCTTCGGATTCTTGCGCCTCTTTGTGCCGCTTTCCCTTTTGTGGATCAGCTGATGCTGATTCGAATAATATGGGTTTATCGCTATCGGGGATAGTTTGATTTTACATTTTTGTTTTTAGTATTTCTTTAAGTACTGGAATTAAGAACGTAGGTTAAACAGTAAAAGATCTGTACTATATAAAACTATAAAAATAAACTATGTATGAAACGATTAATACATCATGATTATCAGCTGTTATTGTTTTGAAGAACAGCTGACTGGCTCACAATCTATATTTGTAGAAAATTACGTATCTAATAAAATCTATTTTTATACATCTTGAATTATATGCCTTGACGCAAACATCTCCCCGAAAATTTCTAACGAGAAAAATTTTAATCATCATAAACGAAATTCCCTCTTTCATCCGATGAAATCCTCGGAACAGCTGCATTAGCTCTCTCAGACGGCAAGCGAGTCCCGCGCCGCACAAGCGCGAATAAAAAGTCGAGCAGTAGCCTTCTAGCTAACGTAGAAATTTATCCCGCAAAAGGCAATAGCATCTCACTGCAGGGGGACGCGTGTATGTCTCAGTCGCGTGACCACTCTGAGATCTTCGTTCGTTATTCTTCTCTCTTTGGCTCCCCCATAGCGAGCAAGACAGAAGGATAAAAAGTACATAAGCCAGTTGCCGCTTCGCAACAGATGTCCCTTTGCTCACGCGAGAAGAATCGCGAGGGGATTACGTGTAGGGAGAGAAATGTGTGCGATCGAGCTAAAATAATCAAATTGAAGAGCCTGAAGAAGTTTTTCAAAGTGCGGCATGATTGTACAACTTTTAGTATAGGGTTTAAGATGTTTTTTTTTATCGAATTATATCGTGAGTCGATGATATGTGATTTTTGGTAATTTGAATTTTATTTTTCAATGTATTTTCATTTTAATAGAAGGAAGGGTTCAAAATAATTATTTAATAAACAGAAGCTATACTGATTTGCTACTCAAAGAAGGATTAAAGAACTTAAATTAAAATAATTTTAATTTATCTTTTATATCTTGAATATACATGAATCGGCAAAGAAAAGGGAGGTTCAAATTTATAAATTTTGTCATCATTTAATTTAGCAATTGTAATAAACGCCTGCATAAAAAAAATATTGTTTTTTTTTTTACAAACTATATTAATATTAAAATACATTTTTCTTGTAAATAATTCATTACAAAACGGACTACTACAATAATTTAACTTATATCTTAGGAACTCGGTGCTGTATATTTTTCGTCAATCACTAGCGTCCCATCGCCATGTCTTCGAGCGTGCCCTATAACTACTGAGGGCGAGGCATGTTTTAAATCGTAAGCTAGTCCACAAGTTTCCAAAAATTCAAGTAATCTTGTACTTAGGCCTTTTGAGTATCCATATTCAGACATACCACAGTCGAAGGGAAAGGTGTGATGATAGTTATGCCAACCATCGCCGCTAGTTGCCCAATCCGCAAATACCGATTGCGTTGGTCTAATTCTCCTGAAAATAAATTTTTATTTTACAGGATTTATATAATATTTGTAATATTTGTAATTTTAAAGATACACCTTTAACTTCCAAAATTATGATTAAAAAAATATTTATAAGTCGTGCTAAAAAACCGCTGTTTATTCTTACGTATCTAAGGGTTTTGTTCCATACGCATGAGCAAATGAATTAATGGAAGAAGTCAAATGCAGAACAACTTGATATCTAAAGAAATAGTTAATAAAAAGTGATGTCCAGATGTTTTCATTCCAGCCATATACTGGTACCAACGTTGGTATCATAATCGTGATTAGAATGTGCAATGGAAATATGTACCTGTAAATTATAAATAAATTAAATTATAAATAAAATTTAAAAATGATAAATTCAATTTTGGAGAAATACGACGCGTTATTTTTATGAATTGATGAGTGGCATTAATGCCACATTTATTATCACTATAACGTATTATAATAACAAATTGATTCGTCCATTAAGCTTGTGAAAACGTATTAAATTCGATTGAAATTTATATTCATATTGGCATAAAGCAAGAAAAGCTTACTTTTTTTGGAACATGACGAGCTTATCGTCCAAAAGATCGGACACATCAATGAGTTTTCCTTTCTCAAGTACAAGGGGGTGCTTCTTCGATATCAACCATCTCGTATGAGAAAAAAAGAAGCCTCTACTGGCGTTGTAGGGATCGGCGTCCGTGTCGCTGAATTTGTGATGTAGTCGGTGATCTCTCGCCCACCAGAAAATGTGATTCTACCGATAAATTAATAATGAATGAAATAAGTGCATAGCTGCTTCATTGATCATATTTTTTTTGACACTGTCATTGACAAGACAAAATAAGGTTACAGAATAATTGAATCGCGACAGGGAATAAGAAGCAGTGCTTCGGCATGGCCTTCAAGGATTCATATTTTTTATATAAGTTAAAAAAAGAAAAAAAGAAAAAAAACAATGAAAAAATTATTTTCCGCCACAGCGGATCGAAAGTGCCAACTTTCCGTCCTAACCTCAAACACAAATTTGGTAATTTCGGCCTCGCTGTAGCGAGGTAGTAGTATATAGTATATAGTATATGTGCTGTGGATTTGCCAATTCTTTAACCTCCCTAGGTGCGTAATATACTATGAAACATGATACTTTTCATCATACCCTGGCTGTAAGTACCACTTTTGCTCCCGGCTCAAAATCACGAAAGTATTATTTTCGGCCCGGGTATGGTGAAATAGTATATTACGCACCTAGGGATGAAAAATAAAGAAAGTCCCGGATCGCATGGACAAACATGCGATCCGCGGCTTTCTTTGTTTACTCCCGTGTTGCGTATACTAGTTTTCGTTACAGCGAGGCCGAAATTGCGAACTTTCCGTTTGAGGTTAGGGCGGGAAGTTTGCACTTTCGGCCACGCTGTTGCGAAAAATAGTATACGCACCACGGGAGGTAAAATGGCAACCCCATGCCAATGGGTCGGCTTTAACAATTTACATGTGCTATGGACTCGCCAATTCTTTGCCTTTCTGGATGCGTAACATACTATTTGTTAGATTGAATTTTGATTAATTTTTTAGAATTAGATATTTAATATAGGCTTTTATATAAAAGATAACATTTATAGCCATTATGTAAATAAACTTAAATTACTAATAAAAATTTAGGAAATAGTAGTTTGCATCTGTAGATTATAATAACAAAAAAAAGTAAAACCTTTTTAATATTTTTAAACAAATTTTGGATGTTTTTGATGTCAATAAAAGTTATAAATAATACTAATTTGACTAACAGTGTAGCAATAACCTTTGTTAAAAGATTTCTTAGGTGTTAAATTTTATTTTTTTAGAGTTTGTATTGTTTATTTTTACTTTATCATAATTAATATTAAATGTTTAATAGGAATTAAATTTAAATATTTACTTACTTGACCTGACATTGTATGAAAGAAAACCAGTAGCAATTGCAATGGTTTCGTAGCTTTGTAGCTTTTGTGAGAATATCCACGATGAGATCCCAATACTACCCCTTGACCACTTAGAAAGCCAGTGATAAGAGCTAAATATTAAAACCAATTAAATAGTTGATATTATGAGTCATCTTCAATACATATAAAATAAGAGAAAATTGAATGATTTACCCCATATGATTGTAAGCCACTTAGCTGTGAAGAAAAAATGATACATCCCAATAAAACCAAGAACTTGTAAAAGACTATATAAAAATACAAATACTGGTCTATATTCGTGGTAATAGTTTGGATCTGTCCCAAGCTTATAAATTTTTATTCCTTTTTCATCGTAAAAATCTTCACGTTTTTTAGGTTCTATTTCCATTTTTAGAACCAACTTAAATTTGTTGTCGATTAAACGGAGTGTAGTTGATGTACTGACTTATTCGTACGATATTTGACTGAGAGTGACCCGATCATACATTATTTTATATATTCATAATTCATTAACGATTGCATATTAATTATTTTGTCGTCACTACCTAACTTTCCTTGATGACAAAATATGCAATTCACATTTTTATTTAAGTTAAAAAATACCATTACAATGCACTATTTAATGTACTTTAATTTACTAGAATTTAATTTACCTTTTTTAGGTTACAAATAAATATTGAAAATTAAATGTTTAATATAGGTTTTGAAGCAAAATCTCGAATTTATTTAGTTAGGAGCACCTATTTTATTACAAACATTCTGTTTAATTTCATAAGGTACATAAAATCAAGTTAAACAAAAATTTTTATTTAAACATATAATCACTTTTATATTACATTTTTATATTCTTTTTTTCTTTTCTTGTTCAGGGTACAATAACCTTCTAATAATGTCTCTGTATCTGTTTACTCACGTGTACGCACACATTGATTGACGGTACGTAGATATTACTAATACTAAATTGTTCAAATTTTAGTTTAAATTTCAAGTAAATCTGACAAATGATTTTGTATCATTGATAAAATAGAATAAAATAAATCGTAAAAATTTGACGTGCATTATACATGTAATCGAAATAATAATATTTCGTCGCAAATCAATACGACAGAATGAATATAATGATATATTGAATATTAAGTTGTATATAATCATTGTATTTTTCTTATGAAATTACTTTTTTATTAAAAGTATTGTATCAGGAATAAACACATATAGAAGGTGTAAGCGATTCAGAACGATACCCAAAACTTTTCATTCCAGAAATAATAATATAGGATAAATGTTGGCAATATTAATCCCACAAAAAAGTGAATTATTAGGAAGCTTCTGAAAACAAAAAGTGTATTTATAGTATGAAAATAGATTTTTGGCATAAAAATGCTAAAAAATGCTCATTAACCAGAATCCTACTTTTTGATCCGCAGAAATAATAAACTCAACGCGCGTTGTAAATATTTAATATTACTGTAGGTAATGATTCTTCCTTAGTGAATAATCAAATAAAGCGAATTTCGAAAAATCCATATCGCATAAAAATTGTCATTTTTTTTCTTGTTATTTACACAGCGCACCTCCATCTGAAGATCAAGTTGTAATTATCCACACTCTACAAAACAGCACAACTCTGTATTCTCAAGCTTTATTTGGAAATGCTATACTAATACCGATCGTAGCGCACCCGCTACAAGCGTGCGTTCACTTGCTTTGTTCACTCTCTTTTACCTTTCGAGGCGCGTTCAAGTAGCCAAACCATCAAATGATAATATTTTTTAGAAACAATATTTGTTGCTAAATACAATTTTTCTTATTTATTATTTCTGGCTAACCATTTACCAACGGTAGGGTAAGAGTGCGGCTAAATAAGCCGGTTCCTTGTCTAGCGGTTGACGTCACCATTGACTAATCATAAAATTAATCAACCACTGGGGTACCAAATAATCTATTTCATATTCGAAATATCGTGTAAAAAACCAAAAAGTCGAATGTTCAGTATTTGGGCAGGTTTTATTATATAGATCTCACATTTGTTCAGATCTTTCTTCACTTAAATTGATTTCTAGAATAGCGATAAAGCAAGGATAAATATTATTTACATTAACTTTTTCTGATTCAAGTTTTCACTTTTCATCTTTTCACTTTTTCTGAGACAAATATTAATCAGATATTTATCGTTCGCATGTAGTTTTGAAATTTTCCCTGAGTAGGGATGTAATAAACAGAAAACAATTTAAACAATTTTTTTTGTTCTTTATGTATTGTCTTATAAATATAATAAATTTCTACTACAAAAAAAGGTATTTATAATAGATTCGTTCCATCACCGTGTCGTTTTGAATGAGCACGAATAACATGCACTGAGGCTTTTTTCAAATCGTAAGCAAAGCCATACTTGGCGAAAAATTCAATTGCCATTGTGCTAAGTCCCTTTCCGTAGCCAAATTCCGATAACCCGTAGTCCCAAGGAAAGCAATGATGAAAATTGTGCCAACCATCTCCACCAGTTAACCAGTGTACAAGTTTGGATTGCACGGGGAATATTCTCCTGTGAATCAGAATTATTTCTTTCTCAGTCTAGCAGAACAATATCTTTAAGTGTTATTTGAAATTTAAAGCAGACTGTAGTAAAATTGTATTATTAGACAAAAGTAATAGAATGTTTATATCTAGCTTACTTATCAATCGGTCTTGTTCCGTAATTATGAGCAAATGAATTAATTGACCATATTGTATGATAACAAATAGTTAATCGCAGACAGTATGCCACACAAAATGCAATCCATATATCTTCGTTCCATAGATAATGTGGAATGAACCACGGAAATAATACTCCTATATAGAAGTACAATATAAAAAAATACCTGGAAATAAAAATAATGCATCTATTTTAATAGGTTTTTCTACTCTCTAAAACTTTTTGACTGTAAAAGTTTTTCACTTCAATTTTGAGAGACTCTAATTTTATATTTCAAAAATGTATTCATTAATCAAGTTACTTTTCTACCTCTTCATCTTTTACCCTTGAAGAAGACGCGTTAAGCATATACCGAAAAATAAAAACAATGTAGAGTGTTTATTTGTCGATGAATACTTAAGTATATGTAAGTTTTGCATGGAGAAAGTAAGCTATACTATAGTTACTATAGGTTTGACAGGCTATGTAGTCGTGGAGATAGTATCCCTGAATTTTCTTTTACGCACAGGTGCTTATTGTTTAGATGTTAATTTAAATATCTGTTATTGTAAGCAGTATTATTACTTGTAATTGATATTGTGGATAAATAATATATAGAGGGTGAGAGGTTTGAGAGGAGAAGGTTATAGAAGTTAAAGAGCGTAACGTCCATTGCAACTCGGAGCATGTCAAACTTTAGGGTCAGTATAAAAAAAATGCAAGGAGAAATTCTAACTATTTTTGGAGTGGAATTAGAGTGAGTGTTCATCACTCCTTTTTTAAAAGAGGTAAATTTCATTGGTACAGTTTTAGAGAATATAAATATATCGACGTACCGGCGTTGAAATGTTAGCAAGTAATCTTCCAATAAATCAGATATATCAATTTGTCTTGACTTTTCTAAAACGAGTGGATGTTTTTTAACTATCACCCATTCGAAGTGAGCAAAGTAAAAACCACGTGATGCATTGTATGGATCAGCGTCTGTGTCACTGTATTTATGGTGAACTCTATGATCTCTCGCCCACCAGATAATGTGAAACTACATACAAATAAATAAAAATAGAAGTAAAAAACATTTAGTTCGAATTACATCTATAACATTGATTACTAACTTGTCCCGCCATCGTTTGAAAAAACATTAAGGCAAGCTGTAAAGACTTCGATAGCTTAAAACTACGATGTGAATAAGCACGATGAGCGGTTAAAACTACAGCTTGGTTATTAAGTATTGTTAGAGTAATAGCTAAAAATAATTATGTAAAATTAAATTTAAATGCTGTAGAAATATCGAAAAATTTAATCCATGTATTTACCCCATAAAACTGTTGCAAGCTTGGCTCCTCCAAAACAGTAATATAGTCCGTAAAATGTACACAAGTGTAGATATGCAAACATTGCAGGCCATATTATAGATCGTCTTTTGAATTTGTAGTTTATATCCGTCCCAAGTTTACGCAAATTAGTTTTTTCCGCTTCTAATTTTATCTCAGTTACAGTTTCATGGACATTTTCAATGCTTTTTTTACTTACAATTTTCGGCTCTTCACCAAAATGCAGTGCATTTGGTGTTAGTTCGTGAAGTTCCTCTGATTTCATTTTAATTCACAAGTTATACAGTAATTATTCGATAAGGAGAACTTTTCTTCTTATACCCAAAAAATAATGCAATTTACCTTATTGATTATTCATAATAAAAACTAAAGGAAAAATATTGTTTGTATCTTATTTTGTTCTAATAATAATACAAATTTTAATAAAATTAATAAAAATTAAATCTGACATAAAAATTAATTTTCATATATTTCACTAATTTTTTCGAAAAATAATAATTAATATACAAAATTTTTGAAATTATTTTTTATATTATCTTAAATTGCTTGTTTTTGTAATCATTAATATTTTTTAACAGATCAGAGCTTAAGATCTTGCATTTTTTACTAAATGGTCTTTTAATATAACACTTTTTAAAGACATTCCTAAAAAATTATAAAAAAAATATTATTAATGTAATAAAAAAAAAGAATGTATTATATTTTCGTCAGAATTTCGTTACGTTACATAACTAGATACGTTAACTAAAGAAAATAAGAAAATTGTTCCTTCGTTTAGAAAATGGAAAAATATTTAAATTTCCTAAAGATACAATCAAATGTTTATAAATTCGTAAAAACGTACTTTATACTTATAAACATTTGATTATATCTTTGCGAGTTTAAATTAATTATTTTTCAATTTTTCTATGAAGATGACTATGTAAAATTACTCAAGGAACAAAATGAGATCTTGGGAACTAAAATTATCTTGGTAAAAAGAGAAGATGAAATATCCGTCTTACACGTTATATTATTTTCTTTTCTAAAAGTTTTTCTAAAAGTGCGTTAAAAAATATTAGATTATGCTATATATTACTACTACTTTAATACAGAACTTTCCCTTTAACATTACTATTAAGAATGTAAATTAAGATTAAAACACTAAAGACATCTAATACCTGGAGGAAATTGAGGTTCATCTGATGGAACTATACTGAATTTATTGTTTTGGTTTGCGAAATTAACTCTCAAAGCCTTATTAAAATTCCTTTTCTGGGTCCATGTGGCCTTATTAGTATATCGAAAGATAGACTAGTATAAAAAAGGCGACTTTTAGGTATTACAAACTTATATACTTGCATACTTCCGCTAACTTATGCATATTTATATAACTGACATAATTTGCGCTGACTTAGCATATTTTCCATAAATAGTATATGCTTTAGAGTATTTAAAATTTTAGTTTACGTCAAGTTTTTAAAATACTTTTTTTACGGTCCGAAAGCTTTCTAATGGTGGAATCAACATTCATGTACTTGATTTTTTAATTATTACTTTAACGAGGTTGGTCTGGTACGTCGCTAGTCAAAATGTGTATACTTTCTTAAAATTCTTATTTTACTTTTGTGCAGAAGATACTCGTTATTTAAGAGTAATGAAAAGGCAAGTTATAATGTTTAATAAATTTATATAAGAATATCAAACTATATATTTAAAAAAAAAAAGTATTTGAATCTGATTTTGAGGTTAAATGTATGTATTTCGTATTAAAATAATTAATAATTCTGTATAGAGGTATCTACTGTTTATTTTTAAAAGCATGATACATTCCTCAAACATAACTTTTAAGGTATAAAAATTCCCAAAAAAAAATGTTTGTTAAATAAAATAATGTACGCAAATTAAAATCAAGAAAATGTGATTTTCCATAAGACTCCATGTAAAATTGGGAAAAATTCTTTTA